>SDVV010013711.1:0-15028 GCA_016164225.1 Gammarus roeselii | reverse complement strand
CGGCTAGTTCGAGTGCACGAAGCTCCGCAGAGAACACGAAGGCCTCTTGTGGGAGGGTGGCCGAGAGTGGGGTGTCCCCGCACACAGCTGCGGCTCCCACTCCGTCCGCGGTTTTGGAGCCGTCAGTGTATATGTGGCGGCGCTCTAAATATTCTTCCTCGAGTAGTCTTAGGAATTCCTGCCGGTACGCGTTGGTTGGAGTAGTTGCTTTAGGGTAGATTTGCAGGTCTAGGTTGACCGGTGGTGGGTTGATCATCCATGTTGGTGTGTTAATTTGAAGGATTCGGTAGGAAAATGAAGGCTCAATAGCTTTTCGATTGATGTTGAGCGAGGTCAGCAGGTTGTCCACGCGTAGGAAAAACGGTGGGCATATATTCTTTATAGCCGCAAAAAGACGCTTATCGGATATGTTGGTGATGTGGCTGATTACTGGGTTGTTAAGACTTCTAGTCTTAAAATAGTATTGTAGTGAAAGTTTGTCTCGCCGGAGCGGAAGTGGAAGTTTGTTGGCGAGCAAGTCAAAAGGAATCGATTGGAGTGGAGCGGAACGCGCCGGTTGTGATACGCAAAGCTTTGTTTGCGATGGTCGAGAGTAGTTTTGGCTGCAGATCCGTAGACAACGGCTCCGTAGTCCATGCGCGATCGTATTATTGCTCTGAACAACGTCATTCCGGTGTCCATGTCGGCACCGAACTTCAGGGATGTTACCGATTGGCCAAGTACCGTCGACCTTTTGCATCGAGTCGCCAGGGCTGTAATGTGTCGGCAGGAGATATGCATGATCGTCATCGGCACTCTGTAAGTCCAGTAAAGCTGCAAGGGGTCGGATTATAGGAGATGAGATAGTGAGCTATTTAATAGATCATCCTATCAAGGTTCAAATCCAATGGTAGAGTTTGGGTGTATGGATTGTTATTTTTTTCTCAATAATTTGATGCTCATGAAAGCATTGGAAACGGCAAGAGCACTCGCTTGATAATGTCCATTCACCCCCTCCCCCCCCCCCTATTTGTGATTTCAGATGTCAGGAGATATTAAATTAAGGGGTTCATATCCACAGGTAAGAGTCGCCAGATAGAGGCTGCTTTATTGCAGAGAATCTCACTTATTTCTCAAAAACATCGCCTAACCGAAGTGTCGGAATCCGACCGGAAGAAACAACAGGAGCCACTCAGCGTGACTGAGCATGGCTGCCAGTGATCGTGGACTAATGGACCTGGCTGCTGCACGCCTTATAAAGCAGAGCCTGCATGTCGATTATAGGCATGAACCGAGCCGGCATTGGCGATTATCGACATAGGCTAAGCCGAGCTGGGGTTGCCAATTATCGAGACTTTCTGGCCGTAAACAGGTCTTGAAAATGCGTTGCAACGTTCTGCTCTCCATAATATGGATGCTGTTTAGATTAAAATAGACCTGATAATAGATTACCTGAAGGAACTTGCTGGAACACTACGATATGAGAGATCTTAAGAAAGTAATGTTTTCAGTTTTACGGGCTGTTCATCCACATGGCCTGTTTCCCATCATACACCATAGCATGACGTCGGCGTTTTTAGTCATTAGTTTAGAGCACTTACAGCTATTGGTTGGCTATCACTTAGAAACACAATGGTTCCATTTCGTTACTGGCTATTGAGTACGATAGTTTGTAGGTAAAGGTACCAGTGATGACCCATCGGCAGCTTGGACAATAGGTCTACTATAGGATAGTGTAGAAATGTGGCCGATAGCTCTGTGAAAGCTGCCATGTTTCGAGTATACACAAACTCATTAACAATATTTTTCCACAATTTTATAGTTGGGTCATGTTTTTTTTCGGCCAATGTGTCATTACCGGTACTTTGGACTCTACAAGTCTGTTTGATATCCGGCACAACTGGAGAATGGTATACAAGAGGAAGACTATCAAACAGACTGAGACTGTAAACAAAACGTAGGAACAAATGTTAGAAGAGGACTATCATTAAGCTTTGGAAGTTTTGTAATAAGTAGGAATGACACTACTGGCACGCCTAAAGCCTTATTTTTTCTGTTCAACCAGTTGCCTCGTAGAAAAAGTTTGTCAGTAGAAAGAATAAAAAATGTTTACGTTACATTACAGATGCAGACACAAGGCTAAAGAAGGAGAGTGACTGACGGCATAACAAATCTGAAACTTCTCTCGTGCACATGCACGCAAAATAAAAACTCAGTCCTTAGCAATAGAAGGTCCGGCCAGGACCCCGCAACACACACTTCAAGTCAGGAGTTATGTCCGAGATCAGTGTTAGAAGCGGAGCCTATGGAGGTATAATAGCAGGAAGGAGCATTGGCTGCGTTGTATGTGTATTCGAATGAAGCCAGTTCTGGTGCTCGGCTGCCTGGTCTGACGTGGAGTCAGTGTTAGTGCAACCGTCGGACGAGAAGGTTGCGTTGGTATTGGTCGTGCTTGTGATCGTGGAACGACGCTGCGAAACATGAAATGCGTCGTATTGTCAAAATAGAAATAACTATTGTGCGAATAAGAAATGACTGCCTACTCAGTATAAATTTTGCAAGCCTTTTAATAGCTCTGCCGGCGCAGCTGCTGGGCACTTAGATCCGGAGCTGACACAACCCCCGTAACATGTCTGACTCGTGACTGGGGTGGCCAGAGTGCGACCTACAGAGCACAAAAACTGGCTTCCCAAAAATGAGCCAATGCTCCCTCTCCCTATTATACCTCCATGGCAGAGCCCGACAAAGTTTTCTTGCGCACACCTGATGCGTCATAATTGCCGAGCCTTCCAGCACCTACATCCATCCAGATAGGATGGATGCGGGCGGAGGGGAATGCACATTAGGATAGCTTCAAAACTGGTCCCACAACCAATTTCCAATCACACCTACCCATTTCAAGCACTAACGGCACCTCCACACCGTTGTCTTCCTTTCCTAACGCCTGCATAATGCCATCCATCCACCCAAACATTGGTCTACTTCTAGGTCACGTCCACTCACCTTCTCTTTCATCACCGTTTCACCTATCTCCCAACATTCGGATCCTCAACATGTGCCCGAACCAACTCAGAACACGTGCATCTACAGTCTCTAACTACCTCACCATACCCATTCTAATTTGAACGTCAGTATTGGTCATTACCCTCTGTGTCACTCCAGCTATGCCTCTCAAACATTCCATCAGGAAAGTATTGTCTTCTTCTCTCTTCCGCTCTCGCCCACCACAATTCAGCCATCTAGAATGCAGTTGGGACAAGTACTCCTCCTCCTTCCCCTTACAATTCGATCCTTTCTGTTTCATTACCCAACGTCCTACGGTTCACAACACTCTTCGTTACATTATACAATTGTTAATAAAGTTATAAGACATTTTCGCCAACTTAGGTGGTCTGGTGTTACTTCTCTTTTTTTAAAGAAGGCAGGAGTTGTTGCAAGTGAGATACAAGATCGCCGCGCGCTATTTTGGTCTCCTGTCTGCTAATGGTGTTGCGCACGTTCACAGACTTTTCTTGCACTTCGCTGTCTCCCACACCCACAACCACAGGAATACCGTTCTCTTCAGCGTACTGAAAGAAGACACAAAAATATGTTGGCATTGATATACTAATATGATTTATTTGGCACAAAGCTCCACAACTTCGAATCGAAATACTGAGTAAAACCGTATAAACACCACCATTAATGAATTGCCAATTATAACGTAATGTAAACAAATGATTAAAATGAAAACGATAGAATTACTTCTCCTGTTTTGAAAAGGACGCACCTGCAGTTGATTGAGGAACTTTGGGTTGATTTTGCGTGACGTTTCTGCGCTGATGCCTGCCTTGTGGAGCATCGCACACAGCGACAGCCTCTCGCTCAGCATACCTTTACATGCGCCCGCCACCAGCACGCTCGTCTGACTCGCGTGCAGCTGTAGCACGGGTGAGGATGACAGTACACGGTCAGTGATTGCTAGCGTAAGAACTGCAACACTCAAAGAAGAATAAAATTCAAACTAGTTATCATCCGCCACATCGAAACGATCATGTCTCCCAGCATCGTCGTTACTAGTAAAAAAATAAACATGGTTAGATGTTCGCGGTATAAAACGCTTGCCCGGGCAAGTTGTGCTGTGTTGGCCAACATTGTAACCTGTGGTGCGGTAGTGGGTGAGCTCAGTCATCCTCTCCCTACGATATAAATCTAACATTTTTTTGAACAGGGTTGTACTGCACGCTATGATCACGATAAAACCGCACAGCAAATCATTGAAAAATCTTTCAGAACGACTTCAGATATGATTTTTTTTCTTTTTGAGTAGCTACAATACAAATACAATAAGACAATATATTGCACGGCATGATAACTGACACTTGAGGAGAGACGTAATCATTTTAAAGATTTTCATTTTACTTATCATGAACTGTCTTCTAAAACGTTAATTATTAAACTTTTAGGAAAAATACCGTTTCATTTGACTATAGGGGTTTTAAATGACATACACCATGCCATGATGTCTTAAACATTGTAGAAGGATATGCGAATAATATTGACATTTTCTAATGAAACTCATTTCAATTATATCAAAAATCGTGATGCAGATGGATAAAATCAAATAATGACGTTGTTCAAAGAAGAACAAAATAGTGAGGACGTTGGCCTGCAGAGAAAGTTTACGTGTTCTAAGGTGGTTTGAACACATGATGAGGATTGAGGATTGTCAAAAAGGGGGATAAAATCAGAGGTGGGTGGGAGTAGGCAAGGAGAGAGACCGCAGTTTGGGGCAATGGTATGAAGCAGGCATGAGGGGAGGAGATATCAGAGTAGAGCACACTGGATAGGTGTGGGTGGAAAAATGATTGTGAATGGATGTGTTTAGACGTGACATTGATGCGCTCTCCTGCTCTTGGCTATCCCGTTGAGAAACGGGATGGATGTGGGTGGGGAGGGCACGACATTAATGACGCAGCATGGGTGAACCAGTGAGAGCTGTTGTGCCGTACTGCTGACCTCTATACTGACACGTAGTGCGTGTATGGGCTCCAAAACGACTCTTGAGCGCTCAATGGCAATGTTTTTGTAGAGTTGGGATTTTTCAGAAATAATTTTTTGACTCAATATTCGAGATACATTTTCAATGAAGTTTAGCTAACATGTTATGATGGCTTTAAAACTGTATGAGGAGACAAGATTGAGATACTTATTTTTTCAGAATTGTCAAAAAAAAATATCATTCCGATAACAAACGTACGTAGTATTGTAATACTCCACGAAAGATGTAGAAAAATGTATTGCATGTAGTGATAGCTTCATGATAATGGGAGTTCCAAATTTTGTTCGAGAGTTTCAACGGACTGATGGATTTCCACATTTCTTGTGATCACGGTAGAAAACCACTTTCGAATGATATAGGACACGTTATTTTGCTGTATAAAAACGGTAAGGTGTAAAATAACATATCTCCACGCTAGGGCTGGGAGACATGATAACGTCACTAGCTTGCAATATTAAATTAGAGTGAGGAGGCTTTCTAGCGCGCTGGAGTCAGCGTCCTCCTGGCGCCGAACGTCTATTCAGCAACTGGTGCTGTATCAAGTGATGGGGGTTTACTACTGCGAAAAGTCAATAGCCTTTACGTGGCAAATGCGAACGGCATGCATGGGTACAACAGGATGCAGATAAATTCTTAAGGTGTCGATACCATATGGCAGCAAGAAGGTTGGAAATATAAAAGAACAGGAAACCAGGATCCCATGCATGAAATCTAACCCAGTGTATGGAATTACAAGCATAAGAACAGCAAGAATGGAAAGTAGGAAAAGGAGTGTCGAAGAAAAAGTTTGCAAGAAACATCGCAACTTGGCTGTCATCAGCCCCCCGAAAATAATTTTTTTTTAGGACCGGTGTGCAACGGCTATGGTGGCAGAGTTGCTGAGAGAGATAAGTTGAAGGAAATGTAAACTAAACATAAGATGCAAATCAGGTAAATAAATAAGTTGAGTAAATTCAGGATGGGGAGAAAAGAAGCGAGTGAAAAGTGAAGTGGGAGGTCTGAAGGGGGATAAGGGTGTTTGTCTTCCCGGTTGAGTCGCGAATCCGTGACTAACAGATCATTAGCTTGGAAGCAGCATCATTAATGACGTTGAATAGCATAAACAAAACTTTAGGATGTCATTGATTACTAAACAATCGATTTGGTTTACCTTTCGGTCCTGCTGCTGCAGCTTCCTTTCTTGTACGGTAAATAGCCTTTCAATGCCAAAGCTGACACCAACGCATGGGACAGTCCTCTTTTTCGCGTGAAACATGCCAACAAGGTTATCGTAGCGTCCTCCTCCAGCTACACTGCCGACAGCACCACCCTCCTCTTCCCGCTCCTGGCACTTCTTGGATTGAGCCGGGGCCATCGTCACGGACTCCTGTCCCTCATGTAGCACAGCCTCGTAGATCACCCCTGTTAAACAATTATAGTCAAGCGGAGCAAATTAAAGCTAGACCTACTCAACCAATCATTGTTTATAGGAGCCATGTTACAGAACACCTGCTCATCAATCACAGCAAACAGGATTAGATTAGAGCGACGTTTGTTACTGGCGCAGCCGAGTCAATGTAGTCAGAGCGTCGAACGTCTGACAGGCAACAGGACCAAGGTTGCAATACATCTGCTTACTAATCTCGGTAAGAAGAGCCAAGTTACGAGCATCCTCTTATCATCTAGTACACCCAAAAGCAGGAAACTCGCAAATTATATGAAAAAGTATGCAAAACACACCTGTTAGTTTAATTGCAATATTTATGTCGATACAAGGAAATGGATGATACTAATCGGTAGCTAATAATGCTTAGGATGTTTCTGAACACTTTAAACAGAAGTGACTGGATAGTATGAGTCATGTTGCCGGGGTTACAATCACCTTGCCCAGGATCCTGGCCTCTGACTAATTGTTGCTAGTCATGTGTGTATACAACGATGAAAACGGCACCTCGAACTTTGCTGCTTAGCTGAAGAGATCCAATAACAACTCATTCAAGGTTTGTAGAATATTCAGTTAAGGTAGATTAGACTGGTGACAAGGCTTCCTAGCGCATAGAATCTGCGTCCTGTTGGCGCCGAACATCAAGCCACCAACTAGTCTTGCATCAAGTTAAAGACAATTTTTTAGGTTAGGGTTAGGCTTACTACCGTGTGGCTGTCATCGGCGCGATGAGTGGTAAAAGAATCCCCGGGTGCCACAGGAAGTACAGGAACTAAGGTGCTGATGTCATGCGGTATCAGCACTCCCCGGGTGCAGCAAAGGAGACTAACACTCAATCTACCCAGCTCCAGAGCCACAAGGGCTCGCAATCGTCCTTGAGGTGCAAGGGTCAATGCGGCCCAACAACAACTGAGAAGAAAAGACGGGAAACAGGGATGCCATGCATGAGATTTACCCTAAGTGTAGGGAATTGCTCAAATGATACCATCATATATAGAAAGAAGAAACTGGTGTGCGTGTGTGAATGTGAGTGATTGTGTGTGTGCGTGTGTGTGTGCATCGACTATTGGGAAAATTGTTAAGAGGGAGTTTGATATAGATTTGATTAGAGTGCCAAGGTTTTCTAGTGCACTGGAGTCAATGTCCTTCTGGTACCGAAGGTCAAACCAGCGGACAGTGCAGCATCAAGTCATCGTCCGTCTCCGGGATTACGTCGACTCAAGGCGTGCTGAGGTCACCAGTTTACAGGGAGAGGTCTCATAAGTGTACTACTCAAATTGAACAGAGAAACAGCGGTCCTCCGTAATGGAGGAGTCTATCGGTGGGTAAGATTAAGTAAGATCAATTCAGAACAGATCAGATTTCAGCTACGAGGTTGGTTTCTCGAAGGTAACTGAAAAGCGGTTCTGCACTTGAATGCCTCTGAGGGAACTCAGTGAGCATTAGGCGGAGTGCATTAGAGAGGTCCAGGAAGCGGCTCCTAGGGAGGTGAGTGTGTCGACATTCCATACAGCTTAGGCACTCTGCCAATGCATGGGCTATTGTTTAGGGACTAAACCGTCCATGCTGTATGGGGATGGCGACGCCTCCATTAGATGTCTGTGCGTTAGTCTATGTCCAATTCTCAATCGACGAAAAATTCAAGCAGCCGTCGAGATCGGCTGCTTGAAGAGACCCAGGGTGTAGGTGCTTCTTTGACAGTGCACAATTTATTAATCGTAGAAACATCAGACCATTCCATGTTCCATTTTTTTTAGCACAGCTCATTTGATTGCTGGGTTAAAGTCTTTACATGGAAGTGGACGCTGTTCTGCTGGGTAAGACGCCGCTCTAGCTCTTCGCGCAGCTTCTTCCGCGTGTTTAAGATGAGTGGAGGTAAATATATATAAAGTATATTTAGGGTGAAAAAAAATTAGGGAATGAAGGGCAAAGAAGAGGATTGTCTGAAGGGAAATATGGATGATCATTCCCCCCAGGTTGGGCCGTGGCCGCGTGCGGTTGTGAACCTAACAGATGTCTAGATGTGGGCAGTGAACTCAATGAGTATCTATGACTGTTGGTACAATAAGTGCAATTATAATATAACTTTTGTTATCTCAATTCTCTCGATAAAAAGTTATTTCTCAGTAATGTAGTAGAGCCATTGTGTTGCATGAGCTTCTGCTTTTTATTCGAATGAATCTTGATGAGGAAACAATACATAAACGTATTTACGAGAGAATCTTGATAACATTCGTCGGGAGTAGTTTTAAACCTTTGAGTCTTTCCACTTTTCCTCGGAAATTCGAAATTTTTCAAAATTATTCGAATTTTTCTCTTTGACTAAGGCTGGCTACGTGACGCCGCTTGGTTCCAAAATGGAGGCCGGACCCGTCCGGCGGTCTAAACCGGCTAAACCCCTAACCCCTTTCTACCTATATAACCGAAGTCTGCCCTACCCCATCATTCATGAGGGCTGGCAACAGCTGCTTTCCGCAAGGAAACGTTATTGCGTTTTTCAGATAGCAGGGGAGGAGGAGGTACCCTATGGCTCTTACTACATTACAGAGAAATAGCTGTTTATCGAGAGAATTGAAATACGAAAAGTTATATTCTCTTCCACTTCTTAAGAGCCATAGCGTAGCATAGAAAATACCCTTATGGGTGCAAGCTGGCGTATGCCAGAAGAGCACAGAAATTGGATGGATCGGCTGAATCTTAAACTGAGTGATCTCATAGAAGCGATTGTCGTGTAAGGAATGAGGACCCAGTTGTATAAATTATAACTTTTGTTACCTCGATTCTCTCAATGAAAAGCCATTTCTCTGTATTGTAGTGAGAGCTATATGATAGCATGCGCTTCTGCTTATTACTTAAATAAATCTCGATGAGGAAACATTACAGAGACGATTTTTTAAATGAATCTTGATAACATTTGTAGAAAATAGTTTTCGACCGGTGTTGACATTTTCCTGCCTGTGAATATTTTTCGAGAAATTCCGAAATTTGTGTTTTCCGACTTGTTCCCGACTTTTTTGACTGTCCAACGAAATTCGACGTTTCTATGTCTTGCGACTTTATTCTACGATTATTCGGCGTCCCATGTCTTGCGACCTGACGCGACGATATGAGCGAGCTGCCCTACCACAGCATTCAAGGCGGCCGGTGAAAAGCGGCTTCCTGTCAGAAAAACAGAGGCAACTGCCAGCGTGAGGCTTGAGGGAAGCATGGGGTTCAGATTATCTCGGTTGTGATGTAAAGGAAAACCTTTTGGTAACTGTTGTTTCTTCAAGATAGCAGGGGGAGGAGGAGGCCATCTATGGCTCTTACAACATTACAGAGGAATAGCTTTTTATCGAGAGAACCAAGATAACTAAAGTTATATTCTCTGTCATTTCGTAAGGGCCATATGGTAGCATAGAAAATATCATCATGTAGCGCAAGCTGGCCTAGGCCAGAAGAGCATAGAAATTGGATAGCTCTGCTGCTTCTTATACCGAGTGGTTTCAAAGAATAACTTGCTGTGTAAGGAATGATGACAAAATTGTATGAATGGGGCTAATGACTGTAATGATTGGCAAATAAAAGTATTGCTCAGTGCCACAAAAGCCAATAAATGAACCCCTAGCGGCAAAGTAATATGCGGGCCTCGAGTGAATTTGAACGATATGGTAAGATAACTATGTACTTATTCTATATTACGTAGTAAGTTTCTGATACTGATACAGTCACTAGGCCGAAATCCTCCAGCAAGAGGGTGGCCGATGGCAAAGCGCACCTCACACTCGCACACCTTAGGTCTTTTGCGCTGAAGCGCCCGGCCGGGGACCCCGCAACACAACCTCCGGGTCATGAGTGCGGTCAGTGTCGGCAGCAGGGCCCGATAGCGTGACTGATTTAACCCTGCCGCGTCATGATGACCGGACCCCCCGCCCACGATCATCCCGTCTCTCAACGATATGCCTAGGGCGTGAAAGCACATCAGGGCAGCGTCAAAACTCATCCGTTCACTATCATTCTCCACTCACGCCTTTCTAGTGCACGCTCTCTCGCTACCTCCACACTCACGTCTCTTCAAACTTCGGTCTTCCTCTAGGCCTACGTCCACTCTCTGACTTCAACACTTCTTCCACCTATCTCCCTTCATCCATCCTCACCATGTGCCCGAACCATCTCAAAACACGCGAATCAACTGTGTCCTCTAACTTCACCACCATCCCCGTTCTGATGCGAGCCAAGTCGTTAGTGAACTTGTCCCACAGCGACACTCCAGCAATGCTCCTCAAACATTTCATCTTGAAAACATCCAACCTTCTTCTCTCCTCTGCTCTCACCCCCCAAGTCTCAGCTCCGTATAGCACAGTTGGGACAACAACACCCTCATACAGCCCTCTCTTTGCTTCCATCCCCAAGGTCCTGCAGCTCATTACACTCGTCAGTGCACCCAACACTTTACGCCCCTCCTTCCCTCGCCACTTCACCTCAGTTTCCACTAATTCAGTCTTCTCCACATGGGAGCCCTGATACTTAAAACATTGAACTTTTTCTTTTTCCAACAACTCTCCATTTAGGAGGACACTAATTCTGCTCGCATCGACAGTCCTTGAGCATCTCATTACTTTACTCTAACCGACGTTCACTCGAAGCTTCCTCCTCTCACACACTCTACCAAACTCAGACACTAGCCTACATAGCTTCTCCTCTGAATCCGCAACCAGGGCCGTATCATCCGCAAATAGCAGCTGGCTCAGCTGCAAACTCCGCCCATTTGCTTCCAACAGCTCCAAGCCACGACCCAGCACACTCGCGTTCACCAATATAGATATTGAACAGCCAGGGAGACATCACGCAGCCTCGTCTCAGTCCCACTTTCACTGAGAACCAATCCCTCACCTCGCTCCCCACTCCGATACAATCTAGGCTGCCAACATAGAAACTCTGCACAGCTTGCAACAGATGTCCCCCCACTCCAAACAACGCAACACCCTCCACAGCACTTCCCTGTCAATCCTGTCGTATGCCTTCTCCAGATCCATGAGAGCCTAGAACACGTCCTTTCCCTTTGCAAGGTACTTTTCACACACCTGTTTCACTGTAAAAATATGATCGGCGCACCCTCTACCACTCCCAAAACCACACTGTTTCTCTTCAATTGCGCAGTCCGTAGTCTCTAACCGTTCTGATCAGCACTCTCCCGTACAACTTACCAGCCACGCTTAACAGACTGATACCTCTCGAATTGCAGCATTCATTTCCATCTCCTTTGCCCTTACACAGCGGAACAATGCAGGCACTGCGCCACTCACTCGGTACCACGCCTGCCGCAAAACACAAGTTCAGTAACCTCACCAATCATCCGACAATCGTTACTCCAACCTTGTTCAGGCTCTCGGTCGCAACGCCATCCAAGCCAGGGGCTCTCCCTGCTTTCATCACCTCCACCGCCCCCTGCACCTCTTCCCTGGTAATGTCCGCCACAAGTCTTTCTTCCAGAACTGGCATCCGAGCACCACCACCCACAGCAACAATGTCAGCCTCTCTGTCATCCTCGACATTCAACAAGTCAGCAAAATACTCGGCCCACCTCTTCCGTACATCACCACTTCCCAACAACGACTGGCCGTTTTCATCTTTCACCGCTTCCTCTTTTCCGGTCTCTCCTTTTCATACCCTCATCACCTCTTTCCAGAACATCTTTTTGTTCTCAAAATTCTGGCACAGTCATCTGCCCAACCTGGCATCAGTGTCCCTTTTGACTTTCCCCACCACCCGCTTCACCTCGTTTCTCCTCTCTTTATAGCCTTCATATGCCACAACCGACCTCATTTTCTCTCATGTTTGTTCATGAGAGAAAATAATAGGTATGTTGAGGGCTGCAATGATGACCCGAAAACACTTTACGTTGGATTTCAGTATCACGCATTGCTAGCGTCCGTGTGGGCGCTGGGTCTGTCATCCGCATATGACTGAAAAGAATCTCATGTCGCTGAGAAATCGCTGTACATCGTTGGGTTTGCAGAGCGACACTGACTTGAGTCCCGTGGTACGTCACATGTGACCCATGATTATTTGTTGCTAGCAAGCAAAAAGCATTGCCCAACCCCGATGGTGTCTTTGTAATTGCCAGGTACATGAGACAATGTGCATCAAGTGTTGACCAGAAACCACCCTGTATCGTTGCAAACGGTGACGTAATCCCAAAGGACGTCATACGTGACCCGTAATCATCTGCCTGCATGTGTAAAGAGCTGTAGGGGACAGCTTACTTCAAAACCAAAACACCGATGGTTTACAAGTGTATGAAGACAACAAGAGGCCTATTGGCCCAAACTAGGTTGCTTTTTGATAGTAGAGTGATTTGTTCTGAAGAAGAACGTCTAAGAGAGCTTGGTGTTTGATTTCTGTTTTAAAAAACATCATGAAAGAGAACGGTTTAGCTATTATTGGCCATTCAAGTAGAACTTATCAAGCTGCGACTTGAACGTTTCGATTGTATTGCTGTTTACACCCTCCGCTGGAAATTTGTTCCATTCTTCGACAACTCAATACGTGGAGAAGTTGCGCGTGATGTCGATGGAGAAAAGTTTCCCAACAATTTTGTATCCATTGTTCCTAGTCACTCCGTTTGTATCTGAAGTGAAGAGACATGCTTAGTCAACGTTTTCCTTACCCTTCATAAGCTTCCACACTTCGATCATGTCGCCTCTTGACTCGCCATTTCTCTAGCAAATATAATTAGAGTACACGTAGCCTGTCTTTGTACAATTTATTCCGCAGCGAAGGGACGAGTTTGGTAACTCTGCGTTCTACCTTTTCTAATTTATTAACATCTTTTCTAGGATATGGAGACCAGAATTGAACGGAATACTCCAGATGCGGTCTAACAAATGCTTTCAATAGCTTGAGCATACCGTCTGGGTTTTGTACGAGATAGTGAGGGACATCATACCTAGCATTTTGTTGCCTTTCTTGGCAGCATCGTTACATTGCTTGCTACTTCCCAAGTCGTTACTAATGATGACACCTAAATTTCTCCGTTCGGTGACATGAATGAGTTTCTTTCCGGACACCAAATATTTGTGCTTGAGGTTATGAGGACCTATGTGCATAACTTTACATTTGTCTACATCAAATTTCACTTGCCACTTTTTGAGAGTACGTTCCTATCGAGATCGTTAATGAATATTATAAAGAGAACTAGACCTAACACGGTTCCTCGGGGCACGCCGCTTGTAACATTACCCCAGGAAGAGGAAGCTCTGTTGAGTTCAACTTGCTGCCATCTGTCCGTGAGCCAGCATTTTATCCAGTTGTTAAGCTCTCCTCAAAAGCCGATGCTGTGCAATTGAGGCGCTTGCAAGGGACTTTGTCAAAGAGCTTTTGAAAGTCAAGGCAAATGATGTCTAATGGAGATTTTGCGTTGTGGATTTCAATTATATTCTTGAAAAAAGTAGCAGGTTCGTAAGACAGGAACAGTTGTGTCTAAAGCCATTCTGAGAGTCGCCAATCATTTTGTTTGATTCTAAGAATTCTGTAATTTTCTCCATTCTCGAACTTTCCATCAATTTGCCAATGACTGAAGTGCCACTAATTGGACGGTAGTTTCCGGGACACTTTTTGTCTTATTTTTAAAAATTGGGGTAACGTTAGCCTCTTTCCATTCAGAGGGGCAGGTGCCATTTGTGAGAAATTGGGTGAAAATGTTTGATAAATGTTTGGCGATTTCGTTTCTAGTCCCTATTAGAATTCTGGGATGGACTTGGTCTGGACCGGGAGATTTAGTGACTTTCAATCTATCTATATATTTGATAACTTTGGGGGAAAAAAACACTGTGCTGAGAGCTTCAATTTGTCTTCTGCTATGATGTCCTCAGGGCAAAGGAGGGCAAAGGAGATAAAAATGAATGCTGTAACTTGAGAGGTATCAGTCTTTTATGTGTGGTTGGTAAGTTGTGCGGGAGAATGCTGATCAAAAGGATTAGAGACTGTACGGACTGCGCAATTGGAGAGGGACCTGTGTGGCTTCAGGAGTGGTAGAGGGTGTACCGATCAGATATTTACAGTGCGAATATCTGATCGGTCAAAGGAATGGATGTGTTCTGGGCCTTCACGGATCTGGAGAAGGCATACGACAGGATTGCCAGGGAAGGGCTGTGGAGGGTGTTGCTTTTGTATGGAGTGGGCGGACATCAGTTGAAAGCGGTGCAGAGTTTCTATGCTGACAGCAGAGCATGTCTCAGAGTGGGAAGCGATGTGAGTGATTGGTTCACAGTGAAAGTGGGACTGAGACAAGGCTGCGTAATGTCTCACTGGCTGTTCAACCTCTATATGGATGGAGTGGTCAGGGAGGTGAACGCGAGTGTGCTGGGTCGTGACTTGGAACTGTTGGAAGCGAAGGAGCGGAGTTGGCAGCGGAGCCAGTTGCTATTTGCTGATGATACGGCCCTGGTTGCGGATTCAGAGAAGAAGCTATGTAGACTAGTGTCTGAGTTTGGTAGAGTGTGTGAGAGGAGGTGTTATGATCGGCCTCCTCTGGCACCGATTTATAACTTGGCTACGGGACACTACCATCGAGAGGTGCGTAGTTTGTGCCCCTAGAAGCAGTG
>SDVV010013710.1:0-15028 GCA_016164225.1 Gammarus roeselii | reverse complement strand
ATTTATATATGAGTCCATCTCTATACGTAGCTGAGAATTGTGTACCATAGACATTATCCGGAATGCAATTTATGTATCTCTGTTCAATTGTTCCACCAGGAATGAGATCGTGGTTATTAATCATACAACAGAAACGCTAACCAGTTTATTTAATTATAAGAGTCAACGACAAGATACAGTAACAATTTCAAACACTCCAATGAAATTGTTAACGGATTGTTCCATTCTTTAGTTCAAAACAGTGGGAACTTTTTATGATAACCAGATTAGCATTTTAGTATATGCCATTGCAATCGCACAACGTGTTTCCAAGCAATCTGTGACGGAAGATGTTGGCAATGTCGATAACTTGTCAACTGCCGCCGCAGGGAGAATATATCAAGTTTCGTGACAGTCTCTCAGTTAACGGCGTTTGGTGCAGTGCGAAAGTTCTATTGACAATATCACAGAAATTAAAAAGATCTTGTTAGCTATGGTTGATGGATTCGTAATCGTGTATACTAAAATTTCCACGCGGTCGTGCACGATCTTTGTCCGTATCAGTTTGAACCTTTTGTTAGAAATATTTTTGAACATTTAGTTAAAATTATTTTTCCAAAATCCGATCATGTAATGGTCGACCAGTGAGAAATAAGTGTTATCGTCAGAGTAAGAGGACATGTTTATCTGATTATTTGAATAGAGACCACAATAAATGTGACGTGACATCACGTATCATATCTACTCATGCCATATGCGAAGCAGACATCAGAAACATTCTTTTATCTTGCTATCGTCCGAAGAATGCCTGATATGTGGCTACGGCTACCTATGCTGGACGTTGGAACGGACTATTGAGCAAACTGTAACACGGTAAAAAAATAATCTCGGATGAGATGCTTTTTCGATGATGAAATTTTGTCACCTATTCAATAGTTTCAATATAAAAAATTGACCATGATAGTACAAAATTGAATTTTGGCAATGCATATTATTGGCCGAGTTTTGTGTGTGTCAGTGAAAATGTGTTTCCGATATGACGACTTTCAAAAAATGTCACTAATGTTCTTTCTAAAGACAAGTTTATTTGTAAGATTACACAGCTGGAGGCCGGGTTAATGATGTCGAGTCAAGTCATGATTTTCATCTTCTCATTTCAATAGATGCCAACATGAGCTAATTGTTCACGCCAACATGTGATGAGTACTACACGAGAATTTGCTGGAAGACATTTTCTTACCATTTCCGGACGACCGTAACTAATTCCTAACATTAATAGCTCATTAGGTGCATATTGTATGATAATCATCAACCTAATGTGTCATTTATGTGACCATGAGGATGCAGAGTGGCTTTCTCGGGGTAAGATCGTGGAAAAAATAGTGTGTTACTTGTGTGAGATGGGTAATGTTAGGGAATTTTGTTTGTTGGGAAACAGATGTTTGATTTCTTATAACCGAGCGAATCATAAAACCAAAAGAGGAAACACTTATTTCATATCATGTCGTCCAGAGCTTCAATTTCAAATTCGTTCGGTGAATTTTGAATTTCCCTTTTCAAACATCACAGATTATTTGCACCTGCGAATTGCATTCAGTGACCTAGAATAGTCATCACTTTGAATGGTGTTCATTGTTTCTTTATCAAGGAGAACTAGAAGGGGTCGGTATTTGCCCACACTGCGGTTTGGGCAGTGGAGTAGAATAGTCATCACTTTAAGAAGATCTTCATGGCTTCTACATCAAGGCGAACTAGAAGGGGTCGGTATTTGCCCACACTGCGGTGTGGGCAGTGGAGTAGAATAGTCATCACTTTAAGAAGATCTTCATGGTTTCTACATCAAGGCGAACTAGAAGGGGTCGGGATTGGCTCACACTGCGGGATGAGCAAATTTTGCTGAACGGTTAGATGATTTTTTTCAACAAACAGCAAATATTAGTATTTATTCCCGTTGACCAAAAGCACAGAATTACACTCAGCACACCTCCTAAGTCACTCAGTCGTCGTGTTTGTGGCACGAATATTATAACTTCTCGGAAACAGCTGACAACAGTTAGCAACGTTGCTCAGAATATCTTTAAGACACGAAGGAATTTATTCAAAAATGCCCTTCTAAGAAAGCAGACCGACAATTAATAAATTACCAGACTCAATCTAAAGCAAAAGGTTAAATTTTAATATTTGTGTTCCAAAGTCAATCAGTTAATGTACCACACAACATTTTAGGGCGCATTTTTTCTTAATAATTGTCAAGGTCGGCGAACTGTTCGTAGCACCGAACCTCAGCTGCGCGCTTAGGTGACCGCGCTGAGAGTTTCTTTCAAGAATCCTGCCCATGGATAGCAGTATGTGCTTATGAGCAATTAAATGACGGAACCATTACCCGCCACCTTTAATTAATATTATGGATTGTTTATTAGCAAAGCTGTCACCCCTGATAGACTGGAAAACTTATCGGATCCCCGGGCTGTTTTCATTAACGAGAGCTGTTATCGTATGACAACAGAATGTGATGGCGACCCTGAGGACTTTTCCGCTGCATCCCTTGACGAATTATTTTATATTTGCTACCAATATTTTTTTTCAATTTATTTACACACTTTCCCAACAATAATTATCGAATCTAACACTTCTTAGTGAGATCAAAATATTACAGACAACAATGAGACATCTTCTCGCTCAATTTGATGGTATGAATATAATGAGAAACAATAAATAAAAAAAACAATAATATTACTATGAAGAATATGAATTCGCAACATATTTTTTCAGACGGATTCGGTAAAAAATAGGGTTAATTTTTTTCAACTAAGTCCAACAGAAATTACTATGAACATTCACCTTCTCCAATATTCGCGACTTTACAATTTTGTTTTTCAAAGGTATAAATGAAGATGTCTCAGAATATTTTTAGGTAACAAAGATTGATGGAGGGTGATATGACGGTGATCCAAACTAATTATTTTGCCATCCATTCATGGTTCGGCGTCGAAAGCATCATTTTGCATTACTGCAACAAAAGTGTATGGCTTCCAAGGGGATAATTTATTTGTAAGGTAATGAACAGGTCCCATGAAAGTTGACTAAGCTAATATTGATGGTGGGATAAGTGACGGTTGTTCAGACTTCTCTATAAATACAGTAAACATTAGGCGTAAGCTCACAAACGGAAAAAAACACGATCGGCAACCTGGGCTTTCTCGACAGTAAACTATCATGCACGGGTAAATTATATGAGAATCGATTTGGATAGAATAAACATGTGTATGAGTCAAAATTCGGAAACACATTACGTTAGGCAGTGTGCCACTGAGCCAACAGAAAACTGAAGGACGGAACTCTGTTCAACGTCATTCCCAAAACGCTCTACGACCACTCGTCTCCCATGCATGCCTCCCGCGTCTACATGAAGAATCGTTATTCATTGCTCATAATCAGGCAGCCGAGCAACGAGACACGACAGCTCAATTTTGCGAGGTCCTGATTAGAGTAATCAGGCAGAGGAGCAACGATACAACCAATTTCCGCGAGGATTTGATTAGCACTTAGAGCGCGTTGTTTCCGCAGTAGGGCGGATTTGCAGCCTCCCCCTTGCCCTCACGGCCGGTGGGAGGGCATTTTTATGTTATTAATTCATTTAACATTATGAGAACAAAACAACGAAAAATAAACAAACAATAAACTGCTCTCAAAAAATGAAAAATAAAGACTTGTGAAATGGGTGGAAGCCCAGCATGATCAAGATCACGGAAAATATGGGAAATACTATTAATAAGACTAACAGCGTTTGTTCTAAAATATACATACATGTACGGAAATGTCATCATAGAATAAACACCACTCCAGTACAATCGTGTTTAACCGAAGTATTGGGATTGAGTTGTAAAATCACGATCAATCACCATAGAGCCCCACGTTGTGGGATTGGAGCCTTATGATCCGCGGTTTTGCAATGACTGCTGGCACTATTGCTCATGGCTCAGACCATTGATGATTTTCCGCTCAATAACAGTAACAGTTTATTCATGCTGAATATGAAATTTTTCTTCACCTAGTCTTTCGGAATGTTATCTTGATGCCATCTCAATGAAAACAAAACAACTGCACTGCTGGTGCAACAGGACAAGCTGCTTAAGCAGTAAATAAATATTTTTTTCTCGTCAGGGCGAAGGGGAGGATGTATAACAACAATACTGTTGCATCCAACAAACTTTCAGTTCTCCTTCCAGCCGTCACAGTAGCTGGTTGTCACTCGTCACTCCGTCAGTCACAAGCCGACCCTAAGGGACATTTAGTCAACTCCTCGTGATAACATCACAAAAAAAAATCATTAATCTCCATTTATCTACACATCGGAGTTTGATGATGATGTGTAACCTCCAAATATGCAATATGGTATCCATGGTATAGAAATTTGCTGGATAACGCCAAAAATCGTCAATGACTTGAGGTCACGGTATTCACGTGAACGCAGAGGGCATGTGGAATAGGGTTGAACAACAGAAAGATGCCCACTGACAGAATTGTTCCTTCATATTGAACATTGTGATACACTCTATTCCGCTACAAATGATTGAAATTATATGTGTCATTGCTACGAATAAAACTGTTTATTCACTGTGAGTCTGTTTACTCTTCCAGAGACCATGCGTAGTGCCTTGCTAGAAAACCTGAGTACACTTAAAAAAAATGATCAGGACACTGACATAAATGCAAACAGCACTTAGTCAATATGATAACTGATACATCTTAATTATTGCGCTTAAATCAATGTACGTTATGTTGACCTACTGTATGATATCATTGAACGACGTAGGATGGTTGGAGTTTACTCCATTACTCACTTGCAAGTTTTTCTCATGAGGGTTCATATAATTTCCCCGTCGCTTTATCTTGCATTGGGATGTTATCTTGATAGTAATCAACAGTGAAATTATTGCAATTATGTTGCCGTTAAGAACTACGTTTTCCAAGCAGCGTTGTAACATTTCGATGCAAGAGAGCTAGGTTTCTGTAGGTTCCTTACGGCGTTGTCAGTGAAGTAGGAGCAACTACTGCGTTGTTCTGCCGTCGTTGTCCCCCTTTGCAGCTACTATGGCAGTGATTGCTGTAATGGTTGATAATCAGATCACAGGACCATCGTCACCCATCAGGTCATAGACCAGCTAATCTGATGAAACGGTAGCATTGATTGAATGGTTACCTCTTTGAAAATATTTCTAACAGTATGGCGCATCGATGTCTCCCGTTTTGCGCAGCAAATAATGAGCATATTTTGACCATCAACTAACATAACACAGATTACCTAATCCTGCAATAGTGGTTGAAAAATAAACCGATCAACAGTTTACGAGGATTCTTATTCATGCACTGTAAACGAAATTTATATGTTCTTTTTCGGAACATTACGGTGTTATGGACGCTTCTGATTTGGCTCAATTTTGGCTCAATTGGGGTTGTTATTCGATTTGATTTGTCATCAAAAATTTGATTGGTTCCCACTTGAAAACTGAGACGAAGCACACTCGGGAAAATCCACAATCTTGCTCCGTTGGTAGATCGAGTTTCCATGGAGACTGCTCGACGTGGGATTCAATCTACGAATGTTATAGTTTTAATTGTGTTGTGTAGTTTTTTTCTTTGCACGAATAAACTATTCTTCTTAGTAGCATCGATTAATTGATCGTACACTAATTTGATATTTATTCTTGCCTTGTGCACAATAAAAGTTTGAACGCCTTGTTATGCTTCTGAATAATTGTTGTAAACAGAACATTCAGAGGGTCGAAATGATACGGATTTTCGACTTAGTGTGGAGTCCAGTGCTTACGGGGAAAAAATGGAACTGAATTGGCTTTCAAAAAATCAACTCCAGTTGTCGGGTAAGTTCTCAAATTGTCTCAATCGGCAGGAGGTAATGTGAAGATCCTGAGTTTTAGATGACCAAATAAAATGAAATCGTATCTAGTAAAATCGATACGTCTTGGAGGCCATAATGTCACGGCCTCTCAAATGTCCATCGGTGGAACGTCGGCATGGCTCGTTTTCTGTGTCCAGGAGCTAAATTTTGCGACCACCAAATTGGCTAATATTTCCCCATGGAGCCTGTTATTACCGTGGAATGATTATCTCTCTATCATTCAAAGATATCCTTCACCATTTCAATTTCCATCAAGGATAGCTGTATCCATCAACGCACCATTACCCCAGAGCCAGCGAGGTTGTTCTTCTTAATTCTTCATTCCATTTCGTAGATGATATTTCCGGGCGAATGAATTTTTTGATGAATAATTACGCCAGCTCTCTCTGTTCACTGAAAAAATTTCATAATACCGCCACGTTCCCAACAACTAACAGTTAAGTAAATATTTCTGGGCGTTCAAACCCCTAATCAGGCAATCTTACACACCGTAAATATTCATTGATGAGCTGATACTTGAATTCCGTTTCGAAGGGATGAAAATTATGTTTTTTGTGATTCCTGCGATGAAAAGACGATCATGACAGTTCCATATTATTTCGCATACCATAAAAACTTGTTTTTCTTCCTAAACTTGCCCAAGTAATTGTATGTTTTGTTCATTAGGTTGTTTCAGTTATGTGCTGGCCGAGTGACCTCTGTTGACATTCAGGATAGGTCCATCTTCTGCACATTCTTAATGTTTTAAAAAAATAAACACGTTTAATTTGCGAAGTTCTGTCTGGACATAATGGTGCGGAACTGTTTTGAACATGCTTCGAACTTGTATTTCGGTTAAGAGATGTAACGATGTCGGCCCTTCTTTCTCTTGTTAACTGCGTAATGATAGCTCGATCAAAAAAAAAGAATTAATTAGCAAACATTTTACAAATTTCAATTATAACTCGTATCATAGATTCACGACGTTAATAGTGTGTAAGCTCCTTTTTTTATCCGCGGCAAGTTAGAGTGTTCATTTTCAGTTCGAGGAAATTTTCCATTTCACTGTTGGTTCCCTCACAAGTAGCCTGCTTGATGCCGCTACTCCAAAGAGTAACTCTAAAAACGTACAATATTTAAAATTCGATTCCTACATGTACTTACAGAAACAATTTCATCCGTCGAATAGAAGAAACCGATTCCAAATATCTTACTTTTCATTTTTATTATTCAAATTGTAAATTGGAAATATTTTTTGAGAACACCATCTACATGATACTTGATCAGGAAAATCTTTAGCCATGTAGTGCTAAAACCAGTTTCACTTCATCAATGAAAGAATCTCGATCTCGGTGTGTCAATTCATGAGCTAATTTCCCTGGATCTCACAATGCCCATTTTGTTGTAAACGTTGTATAAATTGCTCGTAAATAATACAGTATTTGGCATTAAAATGTATGCAATGAATATATGAAGGTTCCTTAGTATTGTTGTATCGATTGGTCATATCTTGCACTTTCTGGTCTTCTGACATTTAAAGTCAGGCATTACATGTCATGAAGAACTTATAACTTTATATTTTATATGTATCGAAGCAATTATTTTATTCATTTTGATATCAGCAATAATTATATGGATAAAGTTATAACTCCCGCAGATTGCTCATGTCAGATAAAATCAATTAACATCTGAACACACATTCTCCTCCAGAGTCAATCGTTGAGAAACGACAGTTGTAATTAATCTCCCGGCCAGAGGGAAATTAAATGCAATCGACTGATCAATTTATGCGTGAAAAGTCGCATTGTTTACAACTGTTTTAACTCATGGGATTTCAAGCCGAATAAAAAATAGAAAGTAGAAATATAGGGAAAACATCTTGCCAAACATATGAAAATTATAAAACTAGCTCTAATATAATTGACGAACGGGTTGGAAAGAATCTGCGTTCTACAACAAACTCACAGGTGACTGCGCAGCTTGAAAAAAAAAAGTTTGAAACTAACCGTTCGTAATTCATTTGATGAAGAAAGGTGAAACGATAAACAGTTGAAAAAATATGCTCTAAAGTTTGGATTCGTCGAAAATATACCTTGGCTGTTGTGTTCATTATCGTTGCTATTATCATTGAAAAAAATATTTTCGAAATTGCTCAACTGACTTGTGAGCATTGTGTTTTCATCGTTTAACAGTTCTACTCAAATGAGTCTCTAATTGGTGTAGAAAGAGCATTTGTTGTGTAATTCCCCCTGGATCTCAATATTTAGTAAGTCAACAATGTGATGATCAAATGGGAAGCAATTGGTCGCATTCGTAACTAAAAAAGGGTCATTCAGTAACATGCAAGAGTCTAGAAAAACACAGTCAATTTGAACGGAATCATTCAAGAAATCCAACCACGAGGTGCAAGGAGCCTAGCCGTCGTGTGTCTGGTAGGCGAATTCGATAAAGTTATTTTAGACTATAACCTTACAATAACTGTGTACATCACAACAGCTCTTGAACAATGTTAATGATAGACGATTTTTTGATTATTCAACGGATTATTGAATCGTCCGAAGAAGGACGATTAGATGATTGGTAACGTTGTAATTTCTCGCGATGAAAGTAACATTTATTTTAGTGGCTCAATTAACATGCAGAACTTTCGTACATGGAGCTCTCAGAAACCGGTTGAGGTGTTTGACAAGTTTCTGCACTCACTGACGGTAACACTTTGCAACGGCTTAAATCTCCATAAAAGTGTCTAGACCATACTTTTCCCAAGCTGCTGCTGTGGAAAACATACGCAATGTATATACCGAAGCATATATTGAATTGCCAAATAAGGTAATGTCTGTCGATAGTCATCTTGATGTTTGGTATCGATGGGATGAGACAACTTCACACACATCATTGCCTGCAACGGCTTATGAGAAACCTATTCGAAGTAAACATCATTTCACACAGATCTGACTTCCCGTGGCCACAGCTAGCCCCCCACCCCCCAAGCTGACTTTTTTGCGTTTAGTAATTCGGGAAGTAACATCTTTCAATGACCGGGATATTACTGTCACAGGAATCACAATTTTTCAAAAATAGGTTAACCGATGTATTCAGGAGCAGAATCGCCATTTGGAACAGTTGTCATGAGCCGAATAAAACATTATAAGCCTTCCATGCGGGTTTTTGTTTCGCCATTCAACGTCAATCAATTTTTGAATGAAAAGCGTTCACTATTTATAACCATATATTTCCGTGCCTCTCTGTATTAAATATATGTCTGTCATTTCTTCTCCGTTCATTACCTAATAAAATGGTGTGTTTAATTCATGAACATGATAGGTGTAATAATTAATAGCATAGGGGATTCACTATTCTGAAGAGACGAGTCGATTCGATAACGTGGGCCTAATTTCGGATGAACGTTGTTGATTATTATTTGGTAATTGCAAGATGTGAAAGATGTGACAGGACCTGTAATTGTATTTACCCACTCTAATTCACATATCCCACTACACAGAATTCTTCCTCGTTGCACAGATATGACTTGCTCCAACGACTCAAAAGCGCAATGCTCGTTCAACGAAAGAAATGTATGTGAATTGAAATGTCTGCATTTATAATTCTACATCCCGGTATAGGCTCTAGAAGGGCCGAAGCAAAATATCGTATACGATGAAATACAGACCTCCTCCTTTCGAGAAGGTATTCACCTTGTTGTTCAGAAATTCGTAAAATCGATGTTTCCCAGAATACGTTGGTATGTTGTGAAGCAAATCGTGATTATTGTAGTAAATATTTGTTGTTTATTATTTATGTAATTTTGCAAGATCCGATGGAATTAAAATATTTAGGGGACAAAACGGTTTAATATTTCAGAAGAATCATAATTGAAATCGTCTCCTTGCAATAACCAACTAAAGATAATGATACATAAGAAGCGATGAAGACGGCACATGGGCACTTGATCCCATGTCACACACATTTATAACAACACAAATTAAATTGTTTACCTACCACAGAGAAAATGTTTGTCTACACGTTACCGAACAATTAGAAAAATCAAAATAACAAAAAATTTTGATCTCCTGTGCAACTATATACGTTTATAAACAATAATGTGAATGTATTCAAGGAGTTTTGTGGGTGAAGTATCAGAGGCCTTTGGCCGCCAACAGCTGGACAAATCGATTTCCTCTGGCCCTATCGGACACGTCGTTTCTTATGTGGGCTCCGCAGTCCGCAGCCTACGCGCTCATGGCCTAGGTTGGTGCAGCTTTTGTTAGTGGTGAAACTTCGGAGGCTTAGTGACAGAATAGCTGTTGTAGGAGCATATTCATTTCAGGAATTTTATAAAGCGAAATACTCAGATTTCTAGGTACGTTCATTTTTGTACATCCTGTGTTACTGAATGTATGTCATGTGAATCTAGGCTCTGGGACGGTCATTACTCCCGTTATTTTGAATTTGCCCATCCATCGTCAGCGACAGTCGGTTACGAGGGAGCTCCGGTGTGAGGACAACTTTGCAACTAACCTGAGTTAGTAAAGTTGTCATAAAAAATGTTTTCCGAGTAATAGTTATTTAGCTATGGGATGAGGAACTATAATCTCTCGGAAGCACGGTATAGCGCTTCTGTGAGATGGAACTGTGGAAAATATATTGGGCAAACCGCAAATGTTACAATTAAGAAAATTAAACATCCCTTTTACAGCACCATTAATCTGAATTTAAATATTTTGCTAAAAAAATAAGTGTATATATATATCGATAATAATGATAGGATTTCAGTGCTCGCCAAGTGGCAAGACAATCAAATACCAAAAGGTATAATCTTGTTCTATTTTTATCGAAAGGGTTCCGTTTTATTATCGAGAGGCCATTGTTATCGGATTGTAATGAATCTGAAATATCTTTCTATCAGCACTTTGTTAGGTCCATTCGTTATGGAATTGTAGTTTTTCAAAATTCCAGCATTACGTAATGATAATAAAAGGTTACAAATAAGAGAAAAACAAATCGTATGCCTTTTGAATAGTTTACTTATATTAACATGAAATGTTTCGTTGAAATACTCCAACAAGAAACGTTCAGCCACTCTCCTCAGTCTACCACAGCGTTTAGGGGAATGTTCCAGTTTCGACAGCCTCCTGTCTCCATGATTCACGGCGGTCTAACGCCATCAATTGCAGTGGGTTTACCCATCAGCCTCCTTCAAGGTGAATGATGGCGACTCGTGACTGTTGAGGTTGGACAGTTGCAGTTAATGTCAAGACCTTTTAAAGATTGGAGTGATCACATTTTGTGGTTTGTCAGGACTTTTTTTTTTCTTGCATAATACTGTAGTTTAATGTGCTATACTCTGACCTCTTGTTACCTCGCCACTATCCTATGTGAATAAAATTGGTCATAAACTGTAACATTTAACATGAAATCAAAGAGACTTTTGGGTCCCGATGTACGCTATGAAATCTTGCCAACATTTTGATGATGACTGAACTCTATTTACGATGGAATGTTAAAGAAAAATATTGTTACCAGATATTAGGGAAATTTTATGATGAAACGTTCAGGAAACTTTTCGACCTATCGCCAACGATACACGTTTCATTGTCAACAAGACAGAATAAGTAGTTACAAAATCATTTTATCCCGATTGGAGTGCATATGATGAAACATTCTACATATGCAACAGTTTGATGAACAAGTTGAAAATATGCACAATAAACACAACAACATCTGGTAAAGATCATTCTTCCGCAACGACTTTTGACATTTCTTTTATCATATCATGAAGTATAAATACATACACGAACATGCTAATGAGGTTAACAGAAAGATATTTATTGCACTATAGTCACCAAATTGCAATGAAAGTCACGGGAGTTATCGCGTGGAGTTTACCCTGAAGTAGCTGGTATAGACTGAAATCCTGATGATCTCTCCTTTTCTAGTTCTTATTATCAGTCACTATCCATAGCCAATCTCTCAGAGTCTACCCTCATGAATTCCCGCAAGCAATTGATTCCGTCTCCAGCAATCAGCCCCCAAAACGCTTCAGTTCACCTCAGATCGTCTCCCTCAGACCGTCCACTTAGACCGTCCCCCTTATCTAAGCCAGGAGGATCATGGAGCCGAACTCTAGAAACAGAAGGGACAGCATCGCGATGGCTGATTTGGACGCTCGGCATCCAGTTGAAGGGGGTTCGTATCCTCTGGACTGAGTTGGAATTGAGAACATCGAAAATGATAACATTGACCAGTCGAGGTTTATGTTTAGAAATAAAAACGTACGTCTCCAATGAAAACAGTGTGATATCCAGGCGAAAAGATTTGCGTCAAACAAAATAATCCAGTTCAAATATTCTACTAGGATTTTTTTTTCCTTAAACCTAATCAATTGCTCGTAGCCGATGTTGTTTTTTAATGAGTAGTGATGTTGCCTGCATTAAATAAATATGAAAGGGAAGGTTGTCGGAATATTACCGGCAAAAAAAGTTGCAAGAAGGTTACCGGAATATTTCGAATATGAAAATCAATTACATCTTGATTTACACATTTAGATAATTCGTAAACCCAAATCAAAAAGGTTTTTGACTAATGATCATGCATATCACAGTATTGTGTCAAGAAAATATTTCCCGCCGGTTGACATGTTGTAGAATCGTATTTCACACCAACACAATGGGGAACTGTTGTATGATCTGGCTGATGTCAGAGGTATGAAGTAGGTATTATTGTGCTACCACAGACGACAGGTGCTGCTAGGTCGGATGAGACAAACCTACGACATTGATTCTTCTTTTGTCAATGACTGGGTATCCTTCCGTATCAACGAAGTGACTACTCCTCTTCAAGAACGAGGTTATTAAAGTTTTCTATTCAAATCGAAGCATGGGTAAGTACTATTCACTCTCTGGGATAAAGAATATCGTGTGAGCCAGGACGGAAAACTCTGCTACCAGGTGCTCATTTCAAATGAATAATTTGGTTTGTCTGAAACAGATCAAAAATTTAATTTACTCATCAAAATATTTTTTTGTTTGCATAATCTTCTCAAACTTTAGGAAGTTATGAATGAAATTTACTCCCTTCGGTAACCTCTCACGGGAACCCATTGTGATTTACCAAGAAAAAAAAACAGGTTACCACATTTTGTCTCATGTTTTCCATTAAGTGGGAGGTTGAGGAACTGTCTTGAGATAAAACCTTTGTTCGACTTCTTATGCTAAATTGCAAGAATTGTAGTCTTTAAATTTTATTACGGTTTAATGACATGTTGACAAAATTACAGATATATCAGAATACACAGATCATACGTATCAAGTCTTCATCAGCGTGAGCTGTTCTGAAGACAACATCTGCTACTTAGATGAACTGAATATCAACTTACAACTAAGGGGGAGGAATAATGACCCACCGATGTACATTGTTGAAGGACATCCTCCATTCTCCACATTTCAAAATGTCTAGACAAATAAAAGCGTTACATTGGACCATTGATTTCAGAAAAAAACAAGCACAGTAGGTATGGTAACCGACATTTACTTCATCATGACTATTTACTGTTTCAACTGACATTTACCAAAAAACTTCGGAGTTGAAGATGTCCATGTTAGATTTAGATATTAGATAAATTGAGCTGAAGGTGACCATAGTTTTGTTGTTTTCAACTGCTGTCGGAAATTCTGATGTGAATTTTCTCCAGATATAATTGAAAGGAATTGTAAAAAAATCAGGCACTGGAGAGTAGAAAGAAGGGGTTAGAACTTCGTTGTTTCCGAACTTCATAATGGTTTACAAGTCACTAATCCTCAGAAATGTATGCAAGCAAACAACCTGATTACTATCAGGCCGAATTCTTCTTCTTTGTAATTTACCGCCGGTTTGGTTGTTGAAGGGAGAGCTACATGGGAAACCATTTCATATGATCATCAGTATTGATTGCAACGTCATCGACCGAGCCTCGGAGGCTACGACGTCATAAGGCTATTTGCTCACATTACCCAGGAATTATCTTGCTCGCGTCATGATCTACTGGAGTCACTTCAGTATTCTTTTCTCAACTTTAGTATTGTCTGCTGAACTTCGACATCTACGATTCTATCAATCTACGGGCCGGTTATCGTGGAGGACTGTGACAGGCGACTCTTCATTGTCCACCTGTGGAATACTTGTAATAGTTACATTGGATGCTGAGCATAAGTCAATGGCAGTTGTTTACGTCCGATTTCCAGTGATGTTTAAACAGCTACAAGTAACTCTGATCCCGAGCATGAAATAAATTAATGAAGAAGAAATTTTCATGGTCAAAATTTATTTGAATATTTAATAATTAGTTCGAATCATATTTTCGTGCCTGATAATATTACAAATTTGTTCAAATTAGTTGACGTTTTTGTTTTGGAGATAACTACCCTAATTTCGCTTAATAAACTCATCAATATGCTCCACTGATCAAACGACAACTGGCTAAGGAATAATTGTTGTGCAGTTTGAGGCCATTTAGTTGACCACTAATAATTTACCTAATCGACTAAATTGATGATCGATTACTGGCCGTACAATATAGTGCGGCCTACTTGATAGAATTGGTAGTTGATAGGTGGCCATACTATGAGTTCGGACTAATTAGTTAAATTTATAGTTGATAAGTGTCCGTACGATTTGGTGCGGCTGATTTGATAAAATTTATAAATAATAGATGGTCATACAAAGAGTTCAGCCTAATTGATTAAATAACCTTAATTCATTCACGTTCACATAACAGGGCGGTTTTAGGAAGTAGAGACGCAGGAGTAGGGTCTTCGCCCTGCTTCCCCTACTGCGTTTAGTAGTCGCTAGGGGGATGGAAGATGAACACACCTACATCAGCTTTTCACTTACCTGTGGGAAGATTCCATTCATCTAAACTCTGGCAAGAAATTTTAAAGTTTTTGATTTTGCAATTGAACACCCACAGTATGGACTAGCATTTAAATTACGGTTCTTATAAATAAAAATCGTTCGTATTTTTATTCATCTACTCCCCGCCCAACTTTTTCGTTAAATTCTGATATTCTTTTGCTGCCAAATACACTAGACCGTAGTTTTTTGCTTAAATTAATAGAAGTATAGCTGTCGACTTTTATCATATAAAAGTTAGTAATATATGAATAAATATATAAA
>SDVV010013709.1:0-15028 GCA_016164225.1 Gammarus roeselii | reverse complement strand
CTAATTAATTCGCTTATCAAAGAATTGCTTCCACTCACATTTTTGTGCCTGATAATATTAGACCAATGTTCATGTGACTGGTAACTATTGATTGACTTGTCTACCGAGGATACTTAATAGAGTATTCATTAAACTGATCGAACATGAATAAATCGATAATTTGATAATTGGTGGTACAAATTTGTAACCCTTCATTTGGGCATCGATGAATGATCAGTCGATTATTGTTGTGCAGTTTGAAGCCTTCAATTTCACTTGCTACAATTTTCATAATGAATTAATAAGTCGCATTGCACTTGGTACGGCCTAATTGATTGAGTAGATAATTGGCAAGCGGCATTACGACGAGTTAGGCCCAGCTGATTTAATATCTTACATTTCTTCACCTTAGCGAGAATGGGACGGTGTTCGGATGTGGAGACGCAGGAGTAGGGGCTTCGCCCTGCTCTCCCGGCTCCGTGTAGTAGCTGCTAGACGGATGAAGCCGACCACACCTACATCAGCTTGCCACTTACCTGTGGAACGATTCCTTATGAGTTGATTCATGTTATACAATTTACTGTTATTGATTTTCCAGTCTAATACCCACAGGATGGGCGATCAATTGAATTACAGTTTATAATACCTAAATCGTTCGTCATTCTATCCCTCTGCTCGCCCGCTCAACCCTTAATTTACCATTAAATTGTGAGCGATTATAAACTTCCTAATAATGTCTTAAATAACAGATTCAGTCGCGTATTAAGTAGTGTCTATCATGCAGTCTGGCTCACGGCTGGTTATGCCATTTGACCACGTACGAAGTATTCGCTCGGTTCAAGTTATGGGGTACGTGCACGCTTCAAGAATTTGTGAGATTTTGTGATGGCCCACGCTTCGGTTGAGCTCTAACTGCTCGCAAAGCGCCATCTTGTGGAAAAAATCGATCTTATTTGAATCTGAAATTTTCACTGCTGGCCATGACAGAGTTGGCGATATTTCTAGATAATTTATCCCACACACTTTCTCATCGCAATGAATGGTCCAATGACACGGGAAAGCGTGTTTTAGTTTTCGTGTCAATTAATAACAGACCTTTGATGAGAAACTTCCTGATGGCACAGGCTGGTGACCTCATTTGTGCAGGGACCTTAAGCCACACGTTTCTTTTCCTAAAATTTGGTTGTGTACAGTACAGTAAAATCGGTAAAGTCGGTCAAGAGACCAGCAAGAGTGAGCCATTCTGGGACCTGGCGTGAACCGGGGGTCCGAAGAGGGGAATGAACATACCCCATTCAAGAGAGGCAAGCATCCCCTCCGGAGTGACAAAGACCAGGATCCCAACAGCAAAAACGTCAGCCTCTTCGAGACGATCAACACCATCGAGGACGACAAAATCAATGACCACATTGCGGAGTTGAGCCGAAATTCGCGAAATTACGAATTTACTAAACCAAGCTACTGGCTTTTCTGAGCAGGAACCTAAAGACTTAACGGCAGAATCCAGCACAATCGACGACTGCCTAACGAGACTCGAGTATCATATCAAAGCTATATCCTTTCGAATCCACGAACTCGTAAATGCCGGCAAGTCAAAGAACCCGCGACTTACGCTTGTACCTCTACCGCTACATCCGACGACAACCTCGACGATTCTCCACTTCAAAAACACCCCAACCAAATTCCAAGAGCTGCAAGGAAGTTGCAGTTTTCGCAATTTAATGAGCACAACCAGTTCAACAACGGTCCCAACTTTCCCGAACAGTTGAAAATCATATCGACGCTAAGGATAGACTGGATATTTGTCCATACACTGTACGAGTAGAACTGGGCTCCATTCCTGGTCATCCAGTCCTAAACATCACCACCAGCGGCCACGAAAGCTTCACCCGAAAGTAGATACGAAACTCCAGAGAGACACTATACGCTTAAATACAAGAATATGGCAAAAGTCATGCACAAAAATACCTCACCCAACTTTCCCTATGAGTTCAGGCTTGATTTACAATGAGAATACCCGGTTGACGAGTTCATCTCCGAACTCGTTCATTACGTGGACTGTGTGGTTTGTGCTGGGACCTTAGCATCGGACCGTAAATACACCAAAGAAAAGCACCACCACGACCATTCTGCTGATTTTCAACTGCCCTACTACACCAATCTACAGAGACATACCTTTTTTGACACCAAAACCAAGGTTACACCCTTTGACAGACGTCCGATGCAATGTTGTAAATACCAGAAAAACGGACACACGAGCAGAGATTGTCATGGTAATCACAGATGGTCACACTGCTATCAATACGATGACAACAAACGGAACAATACTAATTCGTGCCCATCCGAAGAATCCCACTGATTTTGCTGGCTAGTAAACGGTTTCCCCACGAGACACAAAGACGGCTCCCAGGATAAACAAAAAAATTAAAGTTCCCCTATTTCAGATAGACCACAAGGTCTATATATGGTCTCGACGCACCCCTCCTAGGTTGACCTTCCCCCCCCCCCCTTTCAATCAGATAAAATCAGCATCATTTCCTACTCAAGGAATTCGCATTTGATAACGTGCAGATTATTACCTAAGAACCCCCTAGACAGCACAGGCTGGTCCCTAGTTTGTGCTGGGACCTTGAACCGAACGTTTGTTTCGCTGGCAAATTGTTCATTTTAACATTACCGTTAGAAGTGGTAAAGCCGGTCAAGAGGCCTCTAAGAGTGGCCCCTCTGGCCCATGTAGGGAACCAGGAGGCCGATGGGAAGAAGAGAAAACTCCATTTGGGAGAAGCCAGTTTCCCCTCCGGTGTAACGAAGACCATAGATCCCAACAGCGAAGAACATCAGCCTCTCCATGACGACCAGCGCCACTTCAGCCGAGGACAACTGGGCCAATGACCTCATAGATGAGTTAATCAGAAACATTTAGGAAATCCGGAATCTTCTAAGCCAAGCTACCGACCTCTCTGAGCAGGAAGCTGAAGAATCCACCGCAGGACCGAGCACAATTGACAACCGTCTAACGAGACTCGAGAGCCACATAATCGTAGAAAGCCAACAAACCATAGAACCCGCAACCTACACAAACGCCTTTATCTCTACATCCGATGACAGCCGCGACGACTCTCCAACCCACTAAAACCCCAACCGAGCTCCGAGGACTTCAAGGAAGAAACAGAAACGCAATTAAATGAACACAACATGTTCAACAATAGTCCAACCTTTCCCCAACACCTGCAGATCGCGCTTGACGCTAACGACAAACCGAATATTTGTCCATTCACTCTGCGAAAATAGCTGGGCTCCTTTACTGGCCGTCCAATCCTGAGCGTCTATACCAGCGGCGACGAAGGCTTTGCCATCAGAGTAGAAAATAAACTTCGAAGTGACATAATTCTCTCCAAGACTAGACAAAATCGTACCACACCCGACTTTCTCTACAACTTCAGGTTTGATTTACGTTAAATATATCCCGAGGGAGGAAATTGACTCGTTCAATACGAGAACTGCGTGGTCAAAGCGAAAATCGCAACAAAAATCACATCAAATCACATCAAAAAATCACCCTAATACTAAAATTCAACTGCCCTACTCCACCTAATACGTGGGCATTCCTTTCTGTGCCACCAAAACCAAGGTTACGCCATTCAATAGACATCCGATGCGATGTTATAAATGCCGGAAATACGTGCACACGAGCGGAAGCTGTAATGGTAAGCAAAGATGCTCACACTGCTCCCAAGACGACCAGGGCAAACGGGAAGATCCCCAGTCGTGCCAGTCAGAAGAACCGCACTGCTTTTACTGCAAAGTCAACGGCCACCCTACCGGACATGGAGATTGCCCAGAGGATGAGATGGAGAGAGCGATCCTCCAATGACAGATTGACCACGGGGTCGGGCGACGAGAGGCCGTGGACTCGATGCGCTCTTTCCAGGATGACTCTCCTACACAGAAGAAAAAAAACGGAACCATTCCCCACTCACTTCCTCATAACGCCCAAAGAAAGCGGTGTAAGCAAAATTGCCTTTTCAACAAATTCATTTATAATGATGAAGTCACGCTCCCAACAACTAGGAGGAAACCGAAAGACATCCAACAACTTCGAAAGAAGTATCTGGCCTACGTCGAAAAACCTAAGCAAAGTAACGCTATGCGAAAGAATACCCCCATAAACAAACTCAAAGTTACTGTTGAAATACATCCGTCCTTCAACGATACTAAACTAATTATATACACCTCCTGCTACACACCGACAACGACCTCAACGCTTTCACAGTAGGTCTGACTGAGGATTCCGGAGCTACCGATGTCTGTCAAGCAACATGGATAAAATCACGTAACGCAAGTTTTACCTTATACCAAATTACCTTCCCAGGATACGACGCACCGGTATTTATAGTAACCCCGGGTGAAAAAGGAAGAACCAAAACCTACCCAGTTGCAGCATGGCCTCCATTGTGCAAAAAATGTCTTGAAAACGGCCATGTAATCAAATACTGCCAGCCGCATGCACCACAACGTTGTAAGGGGTGCGCCGGCAAGCACGACAGCAAAGACTGCCCAGCCTGCCAAGTAAACATGAACCAAAAAGAAATAACAATCGCACAAAAACGAGCAATGAGTTACACGGAAACCAGCCATCCAAATCTGGAAAGATGACTACCCAAATCGCCTTGATTATGCCAAAGCAGTCAAATCGTCAATTCAACCAAACTCCATCGCAGATTCTCGTACATCGGCAGCAGTGGTACCTCACTCAGCCCAGCGATCGCCCTGTACTAGAGATGAACGGTCCTAGTAATAATTCCTGCGGTGCCCAGAAGGACACTGAGATGGATGCATCCCACGCAGTCGACCTCGCAGCAAGGACTACTACTACTAAAAACAAAAAGACAAAGTGGTGAAAAAGCCTCCGATACCCAGGTGCCACGAAGAAAAAAAATCAGTAACAAAGCGCAAATTACGGCTCGCCTAGATGAGAGGTCAGAACTACCCCCACCTGTCTCAACCGCGGCTCCATTCGCGGAAAACGACTCCGAAGACTTGACCACCCGTTCACAAACCCGACTCACGAACACGCCACCAGCGAGAACGATCACGGCCTCTACGACGACGTTACTCATACCTATCCCTAAAAACTCACACGTGAGACCTCTGAACAACCAGTCATCTTACCTAGCCCAAATAACTCGCAGTCTACACAACCACGCGCAGATCAAAAAGCCCACCACGGAAGAAGAGCGCAAACACACGGAGAACAAACCTTCGTCCTCACACCAGAGCATTCGCAGCTGCGACCGCAGCAATAACAGCAGGCCGCGTCCTACCGAGGGCTGACGCTCCCGCGAACTCTCTCGACCCGGAACACCTGGGCAAACTCAAGGACACGAACACCACTCAAGTTCCAGCAAATCACGCGATCAGTCCAGATCATCAAGGTCTGTGTGAACCGCCTTCAAAATGAACAGCAATATACTTCAGTGGAACTGCCAGGTACTAGGTAACTTGTATGAGAGACAAATTACTATCCTTAATAGCCACTCATAAGCCTTTGGTGATAGGCCTCCAAGACATCAAACTCCGGGAGACCGCCACCTTCAGAATCCCCCTATCTGTCGTTCACCGCCGCGAAGACCACACCAATGTGACTGCTCACGGCGGAGTGGCACCTATGATCCATCATAGCATTTCTCACCTCCCCATTCCTTCTAGGACGAAACTCCAAGTTATCGCTGTGAAGATATGCGTCTCAGGAACAATAAAAGTGAAATCTAACTACTCTCCACGAAGCCATGACCTCTTAAAAGCGCTAATGACCGAATTGCTGAACCAACTGCCCTCACCAGTACTCCTCCTTGGAAACTTCAACAGCTACCATGAAACATGGGGATGGAAGAGAACAGACCACAGGGGAGTGATAATGGCTAACACCATAAACAATCACACCCTGGTCCTCCTCAACGACGAACAACCTACCCGAATCACCCCCGAACGTGAAACTGCCATCGACTTATCCATATGCTCCCCCACTCTGGCACCCCAACTCGTTTGGGGAGTTCTGACTTCAATACACGACAGCGACCATGACCCAGTCATCATATCGCTTTTCACCAACCAACCAAGAAACCCTGCCCCTCAAGAACTTCGATCCAACTACCGGAGAGACAGAGGTGAGAAATACTCGGCACACATCGATTGGAGCGATATGGATGGCTTCCCCGAAGACATTTCGGCACACGACCTCGTCAGCCAACTATACAAAAAGTTTCAAGCTGCAGCTGAGGCATGCATTTCCCAATATGCCCCTTTAACCTTCTTCCCAAAACCATGGTAGTGTCGAGAGGTGCAAGAAGCAAGAGATAGGCGTGAAAAGCTATACAATGCCTACCGACGTGCACGGTCCCCCAGGAGCCGAGTAGCGTAGAAAAGGGCATCTGCTGTATATCGAAAACTTAAAGTGGAGAAGAAACGAGAAAGCTGGACTCAGTCAACACTATTAATTGGAACACCCCTCTCTCAAGTGTGAGAAGAAATCCAACGTATCCAAGGAAAATCCGAGCGACCTATCCACGTTCTTTCAAACGGAGGCAGACATTATTCTTCACACGCGAAAATCGCAGATAAATTAGCTCCGACATTTAGCCGGTTATCGCAATCAACAAACTACACGGTTGCTTTCCAACGGGAAAAGGACTTGCGAGAGAGTAAACATCTAGTTCTTACTTCTAGAAACGAAGAGGCATACAACAAACCTTTCTCCTTCCACGAACTTCACCCAGGCCCGACCGGGTGCACATCATTATGATCAAGAATCTCGCAGATGACACCCGTGAGCACTTATTAAAAGTGTTCAAAATAATATATACAAACTGATGTTTTCCCAATCAATGGCGGGAATCTGTGATTATCCCAATACCCAAACCCGGGAAATTCCGCGGCGACCCACATTACTACCGCCCCATTGCTCATACCAGCGTCCACTGTAAGACTATGGAAAGAATGATAAACTCGCGCCCTGTCGATTGCCTTGATACGCATGCAGGCCTCAACAGCATTCAGTGGAGTGGCCGCAAACGCCACTCTACAACGAACCACCTTGGAAGACTGGAATCCGAGATTAGACAGGCATTTGTCCAAGGGGAACAAGTGCTTTCCAAATTTTTCTACGTCGAAAAAGCATACGATACTACCTGGAAATACGGCATCATGAAGGATCTCCACCGCGAAAGCTAAGAGGCCACCTACTACGTGTCATCCACCAATTCTTTCAACATCGCACCATCAGGGTTAAGATCGGCGACACCCTGTCACCATCCTATCCGCAAGAAATGGGCGTCCCCAGGGAATCGTCCTCAGTGTCACTTTCTTTATACTCAAAATCGACCAGATAGCAGACATTCTCCCGGGCGACGAAAGATTGCTTCCATCTCTATACGTGGATGACTTACATATAAACTACAGGCATCCTAGCCTTTCAACAATTCAACATGAACTGGGCTTCTTTAAACGGATTCCGATTTTTGCCCTCTAAAACAAAAAACATGCATTTTACCCTTTTGCCCGGTTACACCTGAAACCAGACTTAACGTTGCATAACACACCTCTAGTATGTGAAGAATCAATCAAGATCCTGGGTCTTGTGTGGGGCTCTAAACTCACAGGGCGACCTCATACTGCAGCTCTGGTGACTCGCTGCAAAAAGGCAACGGGACTTATCCTCTCGGTAACCTCCCTGAAATTTGGCGCTGATATGGAGACCGGCATGACGTTATTCCGAACAATAATACGCTCATGCATTGACTACGGAACCGTTGTTTTACGGTTCGGCAGCCAAAACCACTCTTGAACCCCTCTGTACCATAGAAAACAACAGACGCATTCCGTTCCACCACTAACGAATCTCTGAACGTGCTTGCTAACGAGCTTCCTCTTCCGCTCCGGAAAGACCAACTCTCGCTACAATACTACTCCAAGACCAGGAGCTTCACCGCTGGTCAACCTAGATTTGCAAGCGTACCCCAAAGCAAGAGGCCTCTGTATTCTCTACAGGCCTTTTCACGATGTCAGAGACGGTTCAAGCGGTCGAGTTCTGCTGGATCTCTGAACACGTGGGCATAAGAGGAAACGAGCGTGCAGAAACCCTTGCTAAACTGATGTCTACCCACCAAGAACAATTCATCTCCATACATTACCGAGACTGGTTCCCAGTCATCAACTCCCGTGTAGAATCCCGATGGATAGACTTGTGTCAACAGAGCGGACAAAAAATGCTTGCAGGTAAACCGTCCGTAGGAGAATGGGACACCAAGATCTCCAATAGGAGAGACCAAGTGTTCATTAACCGTTTATGCACGGGACACACATGAATAACCAACAATCACCAAATGGACGTAGACATGGGACCGGACTCACCACCATTCCTCACCTGCTACCAAGTGGCAATCAGTGTGAAACACTTACTTATGGATTGTAATGCACCCGCAGCAGCCCGACGACCCTTCTTAAGCCCCCGTGCAACCTACGACGCCTGCTCATAGAAGCAGCCTACCGGAAAAATCTAATCGCTTCGGTAAACATACCGAACTCTATGAATCGTGTGATCCACTAGTGTTCGAATCCTCTACGTTCCTGAACGTACTACCCTGCTGACACATTGAGTTGGAGTACAAATTTAAACTCGCGCACGAAGACGTACGAACCTACCAGAATTGACGGACCTTCGTGCCCTACGGGGGGAGCGTGCATTGACTTCGCGTTGAGGCTCCGGTGGAAAAAAGAAGCAACTACTACTACTAATACTTCCTATTCATTTCCTCATAACGCTCATAGATAGCGGTGTAATCAAAGTTGCTCCCTCGACGAATCCATTCGCTATGATAAACTCACTCTCACAACAACTAGGAGGTAAACCGGAAACCGTCCATCGACAGCATTTAAAGTATCTGGCCCACGTCGTAAAACTTGAACACAATTACTCTATACATAAATTTACCCACATAGACACACACACAGTATCTGTTAAATTACATCCATCCTCACAACTGACCTAGTGCTGTTGCAGCCGGTTTAGTAAAGGATTTTGGAGGTACCGAAGTTTCTCTAGCAACATGGATCAAATCACGAAACTCTCATTCTACTGAACACCAAATCACCTTCCCAAGACCTGGACCATCGGAATTCATGGTTTTCCCGGGGGAACAAGAGAAAATAAACATTTATTTTGTTGCAACATGCCTGCAATGAGCAAAAAATGCCTTCAATATGGCTACGTCATCAAATACTGCAACCCGTACACTTCTCAACGCTGTAAGAAGTGCGAGACAGAAAAGACTGCAAACCCTCCCAACCTTTGTGCTTTCACTGTTCATGCCTCCATGAGGCAGGCGACCGCGACTGCCAAAAGCACATGGACCAAAAATAAATGACCATCATACAAAACAACCGCATAATCACACGGAAACAAGACATTCAAATCTGCCGCGACGAAAACCAAAATCGGCTCATATATACTAAAGCAGTTAAATCAACAAGAAAACCCAAAACCCTCAGACGATATAAGTACATCGTCAACACCCCTCCCTGGCAGTCACACTATCGCACTCAGCCTAGCGACCAGCTTCGTATTGGAGGTGAGGGGTCATAGCAATGTACCCACCTGTGCCAAGGAGGACACCGTGATGGATGCTTCCTGTTTAGTCGACCACGCAGCAAGATCCACTAATACAACAACGAAAAGGCGAAGGGATAAAGACGTCTCCGATGCCCACTCAAAGTACAAAGATCCGCAACAGCTCACGGACAGCAGCTCGTCAATATTGAAACGTAGAACGACTTCTACCCGTCGTAACCGAGGCCTGACCCCGCTAAAACCAATGTGAGGGATTCAACCCTTAGTTCGCATACCCGACTCCAAAACATCTCACCAGCGAGAACGATCATCGCCTACGTGAGGACCCGTGGAAAATCTTCAACGAAGAACTCATACCGAAACCGTTAAACAACCATCCACCTTAGCTGACCCAAATATCCTACCGGCTACACAACCAGCCACACAGTTTAAAGAGCCTTCCACAGAAGAAAAGCGCTCTGGCTCAAGCAAAACAAATACAAAACGCGGACACCCTTGTCTTCCTCCTCCTACAAGAGCACTCACAGCCGCGAACGCAATAACTCTAGCAGGCCACGTTCTATTGAAAGCGGATGCTCCCTCGAACGTTCTCGATCTAGTATTCCTGGGCAAACTCAAAGACACGAACACCACGAAAGTTCTTGCAAACCACACGACGACTGAGTGTGAACCGTCTCCAAATGAACAACAGCACACTTCCAGGACTTAGATACAAGGAAAACTAATTACTATCCTTAATCTCCTTACATAAACTCATTGTGATAGGTCTCCAAAAGATCAAACTCCTAGAGACCGTCACATTCACAATCCCTTAATACATCATTCAACGCCGCGTAGGCCACAATGCACAAGGCGGAGTGGTACTCATGATCCACGAAAGCGTACCTCACCACTCCCTTCCCGTGAGGACGGAATTCCAAGCTATCTCTTTTGAGATATGCGTTTCATGACCAACAACAGTGGTCTCTATCTACTCGACACGAGGTCACAATCTCAGACCCCAGAACAGACCTCAGGAGAGTGAAAACGGCCAACACCATAGACTCTCACTGCCTAGTTCTCCTCAATGAAGAACAACCCACACGGATCACCCTCGAACGTGAAACCGCCATCGACTTATCTATATGCTCCAAAACCGCGGACGGAGTGGGAACTGCCGCTGTTTGCGGGGAAATTTCACGTTCGGCTACCCTCCCACAAGAAGCCTCTGTGTTCTCTGCAGAGCTACACTCACTCGAATTAGCCTAACTCTATTACAAGAACAGAGAGCCTCCTTCAATACGTCATATCCTCAGACTGTAACTCAGCTCAAAACTCCGCAGCACGATCTCTTTCAGAATAAACAAATTCCTCTCCAGTCTGTCCTTAAAACACTTTATTTCACCTTGTTCCAGCCATTTCTAATTTACGGAATCGAAGCCAGGTGTGAAACAGAGAAGAATAGAACGGATAAAATAGCTAAACTGCAAAAGAAAGCTATTAGAGCTATAAATAACCTTCCATTCAATTATCATAATATTCATCATTTTAAAGTCATGAATATCCTGAAACTGAAAGATCAATATAACTTTCAAATTACTCTATACGCGTTCAAACATTTTACAGAAACTATGATCAAGAACTATTTAATTCAAATAGGAAATTTTCGGCTGTGCACAATCATTACACAAGAAGTGCGAATAACCTCGTAATATCCCGTTATAATAGATCCTGAACCAAATCAAGTATCCACTTCAATTGTGTTAAAATTTGTAACTCAATAATTCCTTTTTGCCGTCAGAATGTTTCCCTGTCAATCTTTGAGTCAAAACTGAAAGAGTTATACGTATCATCTCACTGGCCCAATAATGATTGATTATTGTTTAATTTTTTTCTCACCGTCTCTCAATCGTTATTGTTTTTGTTACTTTGTTAATAGCAGATGAATTAATAGCTCAACAACCTTGCAGTGTATTAGAAGTTTCATTCTTTCAATGTTAATAGAACTCTTTTGTTCAAATACTGTCAGGTATTTAACTGTCCCTGCGTTTGTTTCTAGTTGGTGTCTGGGCTTATTGAATCAAGAGACATTTATGTTTAGATATTTTAGGATTGATGAAATCGATAGGTTACTCCAGAAGCTCTAATTAGCTTAAATAATTCCTTCAATTTTTTACCCTGAAATATCATAACTGTAAAATTAAATGACATGTAAACTGAACAATCTTGTTGTAATAAACTGTTCCAAACTGTTCCAACTGTTTCAACTGTTTAAACTGTTTCAACTGGTTCAAACTGTTTTAAACTGTTTCAACTGTTTCAACTGTTTACAATGTTCGAGACGTCTAACCACCCTACTTTACCATGACTGGTTCCCTAACATCAACTCCCATATAACATCCCGATGGGATGACATGTGGCAGCAGAGTCCTGATGGAATGACATGTGGCAACAGAGTCCCGATGGAATGACATGTGGCAACAGAGTCCCGATGGAATGACATGTGGCAACAGAGTCCCGATGGAATGACATGTGGCACAGAGTCCCGATGGAATGACATGTGGCAACAGAGTCCCGATGGAATGACATGTGGCAACAGAGTCCCGATGGAATGACATGTGGCAAGAGAGTCCCGATGGAATGACATGTGGCAACAGAGTCCCGATGGAATGACACGTGGCAACAGAGTCCCGATGAAATGACACGTGGCACAGAGTCCCGATGGAATGACATGTGGTAATATAGTCCCGATGGAATGACACGTGGCACAGAGTCCCGATGGAATGACATGTGGCACAGAGTCCCGATGGAATGACATGTGGCAACAGAGTCCCGATGGAATGACATGTGGCAACAGAGTCCCGATGGAATGACATGTGGCAACAGAGTCCCGATAGAATGACATGTGGCAACAGAGTACCGATGGAATGACATGTGGCAACAGAGTCCCGATAGAATGACATGTGGCAACAGAGTTCCGATAGAATGACATGTGGCAACAGAGTAAACAAGAATGCTTCCAGTTAAACCCTCGGTTGGAGAATGGGAAACGGAGTTCTACAACAGAAGTGACCACGTGTTCATCAACCGAATGAGCTCGGTAGACACTCATCAACCGAATGAACACGGTAGACACTCATCAACCGAATGAGCACGGTAGACACTCATTAGCCGAATGAGCACGGTAGACACTCATCAACCGAATGAGCACGGTAGACACGTGGATAACACAACCACCTCATGGATGTAGAAATTGAACCGAAGCGCCACCATGCACGGGAAGCAACCAGGTTCCGATTCACTCGCAGCAGCCCGACGGGTCTTCTTCAAACCCCTTTGCAACCAAGCAAGCCTGCTCACTGACCTAACTCTCCGGAAAAGCTAGACGCTTTCGGAAAACATACCATACTATACGAAGCTGTGTAAAACCCAAATTTTTGTGCAGGCGGGGTAGTCTCTCCAACCCACAAAGCACAGAAACGATAATCTGTTTACTTCGATGTGTTTAATTCTCACTATTCCTGTACGCCCCATGCAGCTAGCGTGTGTACCACAATTGAAGTATCTGGATTTGACCCTGCTGGGGTCGCTGTTTTTGCACACAAAGGTGTGAATCGATGATCTTCGTAACCTACGGAGGAGCGTGCGATGACTCGCGTTGAGACTCCGGGGGGCAATAAGATCCAAATCAAATCAAAATCCAATAACACGCCTGTTCTAGTGAAAACACCGCACTGTTTCAAATATGAGACGAATCAAGTGGAGAAGATGCTTTTAAATCTCTATTGTTGATCGTGTTGATGGGAAAGAAATGTCGCCTGGTAAGCCATATATTTTCACGTTTATTTTCAAAGCATCGTTGAAATTACGGACAAAAAGTTATTGTGTACTGCAATCAGAGTTCCAATAAAAACATATTTTGTTGGTTTCAACAGAATTCACCAATTCAAATTTTAATTACATGAATTGTTATGCTTCCTGTATTATTGCAAAACGACGGTATATAATATATAGGTAAATTGACGCACAAGCCGACATTGATAATGCAACCGTTGAATTATTATTTTTTCTATCAGTTTGTCCTCTTGCAAAAATTTTTTATTACAAATTATGTTATTTGACTGACTTTTATGTTGTTCCACCAAACCTTTATTGGTAATTCAACATTTATGACATGCGTCAAACGATAATCAAATTTCCCGTCAATTCGGCCATCACTCAGCAGCTCTCTAATAGAGTTCGCCCCAGGGTGCGATGTTCGAGGGCTCAATCCTGGGTACCGCTCCAGACCTTTATGTTCCTGTTTGATAGGGTTAATATTCCTGTCACGGCATTTGGCAGCGGGAAGCAAACAATCCTGGAAATAGAGTTGCAATAATAATATACCTGGTGTATTTACAGGACCTTATCATCTGTACCGTCACGCGGCAACAAGGTTCGCGTCCTCTGCCATATGACGGTCAGGCAGTCTCGTTACAGGCGCTTCGACGACTGCACCAATAACGGGTCTCGTTACAGGCGCTTCGACGACCGCACCAATAACGGGTCTCGTTACAGGCGCTTCGACGACTGCACCAATAACGGGTCTCGATACAGGCACTTCTATGACTTCACCAATAACGGGTCTCGTTGTAGACGCTTCGACGACTGCACCAATAACGGGTCTCGTTGTAGGCGTTTCGATGACTGCACCAATAACGGGTCTCGTTGTAGGCGCTTGGATGACTGCACCAATAACGGGTCTCGTTGTAGGCGCTTCGATGACTGCACCAATAACAGGTCTCGTTGTAGGCGCTTTGACGACTGCACCAATAACGGGTTTCGTTATAGGCGCTTCGATGACTGCACCAATAACGGGTCTCGCTGTAGGCGCTTCGATGACTGCACCAATAACGGGTCTCGTTGTAGGCGCTTCGATGACTGCACCAATAACGGGTCTCGTAGTAGGCGCTTTGATGACTGCACCAATAACGGGTCTCGCTGTAGGCGCTTCGACGACTGCACCAATAACGGGTCTCGCTGTAGGTGCTTCGACGACTGCACCAATAACGGGTCTCGTTGTGAGCACTTCGATGACTGCACCAATAACGGGTCTCGTTACATGCGCTTCGATGACTGCACCAATAACGGGTCTCGTTGTAGGCGCATCGATAACTGCACTAATAACGGGTCTCGTTACAGGCGCTTCGATGACTGCACCAATAACGGGTTTCATTGTAGGCGCATCGATGACTGCACCAATGACGGGTCGCGTTACAAGCGCTTCGATTACTGCACTAATAACGGGTCTCGTTGTAGGCGCTTCGATGACTGCACCAATAACGGGTCTCGTTACAGGCGCTTCGATGACTGCACCAATAACGGGTCTCGTTGTAGGCGCTTCGATGACTGCACCAATAACGGGTCTCGTTACAGGCGCTTCGACGACTGCACCAATAACGGGTC
>SDVV010013708.1:1014-15029 GCA_016164225.1 Gammarus roeselii | reverse complement strand
CAGAGGTTCCAGGATTCAGAGGGGCCTCTATAGGGTCCCACAGTTTCTCAAAAGGCTCCCAAAGGGTCTCAAGGGTGTCCCTAAGGGCCCCTGAAAGATCCAAGTGGACCACCCCAAATCCACCTGGTCTCCCAAGTCCCCCGGGTTCCCGAAACCCCGGGTCCCCGAGTCCCGCGGATCCCACGAGTACCTCCTCTTCTTGGGTCACCTTGTCTCAACCAACCTCGATGCATATTATAAAAATAACCAATGCAAACTTTATCACCATGAAAAAAGGGCAGAGAAAAATAATAGAGCCCAAGCAAGAAGAAATAATAAAATACTAAAATAAAGTGTTAATGATCTATAAAATGAATAATCATCCATCCACCCCAAACAGTTTTGGGGAGGCAGTCGCTTTTTGTAATGGAGATGGCCAGTTCGAGTGCGTGTAGCTCTGCAGAGAATATAGAGGCCTCGTGGGGTAGGGTGGCCGAACGCGAGGTCCCTTCGCCTATGGCGGCGGCTCCCACTCCGTCCGATGTTTTCGAGCCGTCAATGTATACATGACAGTGCTCAGAGTACTGTTCATCGAGTAGTCGTGAGAATTCTCGGCGGTACGTGTTGGTTGGGGTTGTTGCTTTGGAATACGTCTGCAAATCTAGGTTGACCAGAGGTGGGCTGATCATCCACGTTGGTGAGTTGATTTGAAGAATTCGATAGGAGAATGAAGGCTTGATTGCTTCGCGTCTGATGTTAAGCGAGGTCAGTAAGTTATCCACGCGTAGAGAAAAGGGTGGGCATATGTTCTTTTTAGCCACCAAGAGGCGTTTATCAAGAATGTTGGTGACGTCACTGGGTGCTGGGCTATTGATGTAGCTCCTCGTCTTGAAATAGTACAGTAGTGAGAGTTTGTCTCTCCGGAGCGGAAGAGGAAGCTCGTTAGCAAGCACGTTCAGGGATTCGATGGGCGTGGAACGAAACGCACCGTTTGTGATACGCAGGGCGTTATTTACTATGATGGAGAGAGGTTCTAGGGTGGTTTTGGCTGCTGAACCGTAAACAATCGCTCCTTAGTTAATGCGCGAGCGTATTAATGTTATGAATAACGTCATGCCGGTGTCCATATCGGCTCCAAATTTCAGGGATGTTACAGAGAGGATAAATCCGGTTGCTTTTTGCAGCGAGTCTCCAGGGCTGCAATATAAGGTCGCCATGTGAGTTTAGAGTCCCACACAAGACCGAGAAATTTTTTGATTCCTCGTATACTAGCGGAGTGTTGTTTAGCATTAGGGTTGGTTTCAGAAGCCGGGCACGAGAGTAAAGTGCATGCTTTACGTTTTAGAGGGTGAGAATCGGAATCCATTTAAGGAGGCTCAGTTCTTGACTAGTGATAAAAGCAATCTTCCGTTGCGTGGGAGAATGTCTGCTAACCGGCCGAGTTTGAGTAAACAAAGAGTTACGCTGAGGACGCTTCCTTGGGGGACGCCATTCCTTGCGGATAGGATGGTGACAGGGTGCCGCCGACCTTAACCCTGAAGGTGCGATTTTGCAAGAATTGGTGGATATAATGTAGTAAGTGGCCTCTCAGCCCTTTGTGGGGGAGATCCTTCATGATACCATATCTCCGGGTAGTATCGTATGCTTTTTCCACGTCGAAAAAAATTGAAAACCACGTGTTCTCCTGGGACAAATGCCTGTCTAATGTTAGATTCCAGTCTTACAAGGTGGTCCGTCGTAGAGTGGCTCTTGCGGCCGCCACACTGGATGCTGTTCAGGCCTGCATGCAAATCAAGGTGGTCGACAAGGCGCGTATTTATCATTCTTTCCATGGTCTTGCTGAGGACGCTGGTAAGAGGGATGGGGCGGTAGTTACGTGGGTCACCATGGATTTTCCCGAGTTTAGGTATTGTGATAATTGTAGATTCCCGCCATTGATCGGGAAAAATGAGTTTGAGTATGGAGTGCTGAACACTTTAAATAAATGCTCACGGGCGCCATCTCAGAGATTTTTGATCATGTTGATGTGTACCAGGTAAAGTTTTACGTGTATGGTCTAGAGCGCTATGTAGTTCGTGAAGGGAGAAAGGTTTGTTGTAGGCCTCTTCGTTTCTAGAAGTCAAGATATTCGCTTTCTTGCAAGTTCCTCTCTGACGGAAAGCAGCCGTGTAGTTTGTTGATTGCGAAATCTGGCTAAACTTTGAGCTAGTTTATTCGCGATCCCCGCGTGGGAAGAATAAGTTCTACCTCCGTCAGAAAGGATGTTAATAGGTCGTTCGGGTTTTTCCTGAATACGTCGGATTTTTTCCCACATCTGGGAGAGGGGAGTGTTACGCTTAATAGTATTGACTAATTGAGCCCAGCTTTCACGTTTCTTCTCCACTAAAAGTTTTCGATATACAGCAGATGCCCTTTTCCACGCTACTCGGTTCCTGTGGTACCGTGCGCGTCGGTAGGCATTGTATAGCTATTCACCATTATCTCTTGTTTCTTGACCCTCTCGGCACCACCATGGTTTCGGCAGAAGGTCGAAGGGGCATATTGGGGAATGCTTGCCTCAGCTGCGGCTTGAAACTTTTCGTTTAGTTGGGCGACGATTTCGTGTTCCAACATGTTTTCGAGGATGTTGTCCATATCACTCCACGCGACGTGTGCCGAGTATTCCACCCAGCTAGCTTTCCGTTAGTTGAATCGAAGTTTTTGTGGGGCAAAGTTCCTTGGTTGGTTGGTTGGTTGGTAAGAAGCGATATGATGACTGTTATGGTCGCTGTCGTGTGTTGAAGGCAAAACTCCCCAAACGAGTTGGGGTGCCAGAGTGGGGGATCATATGGATAAATCGATGGAGTTTCACTTTCAGGGGTGATTCGGGTGGGTTGTCCGTCGTTGAGAAGGACCAGGTTGTTAGTGTTTATGGTGTTGGCCATTATCACTACCCTATGGTCTGTTCTCACGCATCCCCATGTTTCATGGTAGCGATTGAAGACTCCAAAGGAGGAGCACTGGTGAGGGCAGTTGGTTGTTGTTGTAGTTGCTTCCATGTTCCACCGGAGTCCCAACGCGAAGTTAATGCAGACCCTTCCGTAGGGCGGTAGGGCAGTTGGTTTAGCAATTCGGTCAATAGTGCTTCCGAGAGGTCATGGCTTCTTGATGAGTAGATGGATACCACTGTTATTGGCCTTGAGACGCATATCTTTACGGCGATAGCTTGGAGTTCTGTCCTCAGGGGAAGGCGGAGGTGAAGTACACTTTGGTGGATCATAAGTGCCACTCCGCCGTGAGTAGTCCATTGGTGTGGCCTTCGCGCGGAGTATGATATATTGGGGGATTCAAAGGGTGACGGTCTCTCGGAGTTTGATCTCTTGGAGGCCAATCACCAAAGGTTTATGGATGACGATTGAGGAAAGTAATTCATCTTTCATATTTCCAAGTCCCTGGCAGTTTCACTGAAGTATTTTGGTGTTTATTTTGAAGGCTGTTTGCACTCTGACCTTGATGATCTCGAGTGGTCGAGTGATTTGCTGGAGCTTTTGTGGTGCTCGCATTCTGAGTTTGCCCAGGGGTTCTGGTTTGGAAGTGTTCACGAGAGTGTCTGCCTTCGGTGGAAGGTGGTCTGCTGTGGTTGCTGAGGTCGCAGCTGCAAGTGCTTTTGTGGGAAGACGAGGGTGTGTGCTCTCTGTGTTTGCTTTGTGAGGGAGCGCGCTTTTCTTCAGTGGTAGCCTTTTTTATCCGTGTGGGTGGTTGTGTGGAGTGCGAGGTATTTGGACCAGGTAATATGACTGGTTGTGCAAAGGTCTCGCGTATGAGCTCTGCGAGATATGAGTTGTCAGCGAGGCCGTGATCGTTCTCGCTGATGGTGTGTTCGTAAGTCGGGTTTGTTAACGGGGGATCTTGTCCCTCGCAGTTGTTTTCTGCGAATGGAGTCGCATTTAAGACAGGTGAAGGTCGTTCTGGGCTTTGGTCCTGGCGGGCCGTTTTTTGAGTGTTGTTACTGATCTTTTTGCTCAGTGGCGCCTGGTTACCGGAGGTTTCCTCATCTCTGTGCCTTTTCGTTTTTATAGTAGTGAGCCTTACTGTGTGGTCGATTGTGGGGTACGCATCCATCTCGTCGTCCTCCTGGTCTTTGCATAAATAATCGCTAGAACTGTGCGTCTCTGGTGCGGGGCCGGTCGCTGGGCTGAGTGAGGAAGCACTGCAGCCAGGTAGGAGTTTTGGGGTCTTGTTACGATGTTGTTCTGATGATGTGTGGATGTCGTCGGGGGAGTTTGATTGGCCAGTCGATTTGACTGCGTTGGCATAATTGAGACGGTTTGGGTTTTTGTCTTCCCAGGTTTGGATAGCTTGTTTCCGTGAAACTCGACCTTCGTTTTCAGTGAGTTTTTTTTGTCCATGTGTACAGGGCAGTCGCGGTTGCCTGCCTCATGGAAGCATGAGTAGTGGTAGCATTTAGGGTGGCGGACTGTGCAGTCTTTTCTGTCGTGCTCGCTAGAGCATTTCTTGTAACGTTGAGGTGTGTGTGGATGGCAGTCAGTATGCGATGACGTGGCCGTATTCAAGGCATTTTTTGCACATTGGGGGCCATGTTGCCACTGGGTAGGTTTTGGTTCTTCCTTGTTCACTCGGAATTACTATGAATTCCGGTGCGTCGTGTCCTGGGAAGGTAATTTGGTACGCAGTAGAACTTGCGTTAAGTGATTTTATCCATGTTGCTTGACGGACTTCGGTAACTCCGTAGTCTTCAGCTAGACCTTCAGCGAAAGCAGAGGTCTGTTGAAGGCGTGTAACGGGAGGTGTATATAATTCATTTGGTATCGTTGAAGGCTGGATGTATTTCAACAGTAACTTTGAGTTTGTCTATGTGAGTAATCTTTTGTATAGCGTTACTTTGCTCATGTTCTGTGACGTAGGCCAGATATTTCTTTCCCTGTCGTTGTATTTCTTTCGGTTTTCCTCCTAGTTGTTCGGTGAGTGGTTTCATCATTATAAATTGATTAATTGAAAAGGCAACTTTGTTTGCACCACTTTCTTTGAACTGTATGAGGAAGTGGGTGGGAAATGGTGCCGATCTTCTGTCCTGGGTAGGAGGGTCATTTTGGAATGAGTGCATCGAGACAACAGCCTCTCGTCGGCAGACCCCGTGATCTATCTGGTATTGGAGGATCGCTCTCTCCGTCTCCTCCTCTGGGCAATCTCTGTGTCCGGTGGGGTGTCCATCTACTTTGCAATAAAAACAGTGCTGTTCCTCGGATTGGCATGACTGGGGATCTTCCCGTTTGTCGTGGTCGTCCTGGGAGCAGTACGAGCATCTTTGTTTACCTTTACAGTTTCCTCTCGTGTGTCCATATTTCTACCATTTATATCATCGCATCGGACGTCCATCAAATGGTGTAACCTTGGTTTTGGTGGCACAGAAGGGAATGTCTAGATATTTTGGTGGAGTAGGGTAGTTTAATTTTAGTATTAGGGCTGTGGTAGTCTCTCTCCTTGGTGTGATCTTCGGTGCGACCATTGCTTCGACAACACAGTCCTCGTATTGAACGAGTCCAGTGATGTACTCTTCAATTTCCTCCTTCGGGATATCTTCAACGTAGATCAAACCTGAACTTATAGAGAAAGTCGGGTGTGGCACTATTTTGCTTGGCTTTCCAGAGTCTGTTTTTGGAGAGAATCGTGTCACTTCGAAGTTTTGTGTCTACTCTGATGGCAAAGCTTTCGTCGCCGCTGGTGGCGACGTTCAGGACTGGGCGGCCAGTGAAAGAGCCCGGCTCTTTTCGCAAATTGTATGGACAAATATCCGGCCTGTCGTTGGCGTCGAACCTGATCTTCAGGTGTTCTGGAAAGGTAGGACTATCGTTGAACAAGTTGTGTTTATTGGATGGCGTGTATTGCTTCCTTCTTGCAGCCCTTGGAGCTCGGTTGGGGTTTTGGTGGGGTGTAGAGTTGTCGAAGTTGTCGTCAGACGAAGAAGTGGAGGTACTTGTGTAAGTTGCGGGTTCTTTAGTTAGTTTGTTTTTTACTAGTTCGTGGATATGGAAAAAAATGGTCTTGACGTGATCGTCGAGTCTCGTTAGACAGTCGTCAATTGTGCTAAGTTTTGCGGTGAAAACTTCTGCTTCCTGCTCAGAGAGGCCGATCACTTGGCTTAATAGATTCAATATTCCCAGGACGTTCCTGGTTAAATCGTCGATGCAGTTTTCCCTCCGGTCATCTTCAGCTGAGGTGGCGCTAGTCATCTTGGAGAGGCGTTCTTGGCCGTTGGAATCTTCGTCTTCGGGGCTCTGGAGGGGATGCTGGTCCCTCCTAAATGGAGTTTCTTTCTACTCCCCATCTGCCCCCTGGTTCGCGCCAGGGCCAGGGAGTTAACTTTGGAGGCCTCTTGGCCGGCTTTACTGAGTTTAAATTGAATTAAATTTAAAGTATCACAAACATTGCAAGCAAACGTGTGGTTTAAGGTCCCTGCCCAAACTAGGGACCAGCCTGTACAGTTAGTATTCGGTACGGGAACAAATTCGATTTCCTCATGGAAGCATTAGCAGTGGTAGCAGTTAGGTTGGTGGGCTGTGCAGTCCTTTCGGTCATGCTCGCCGGCGCACCTCATTCAGCGTTGGGGTGGGTATGTATGGCTAGCAGTATTTGATGACGTGGCCGTATTCCAGGCATTTAATGCACATTGCAGGCCATGTCGCCTCTGGGTATGCTTTTGTTTATCCCTGTTCGCCCGGGATTACTGTGAATTCTGGTGTGTCACGTCCTGGGAAAGTGATTTGGTATGAGATAGTGAGGATGTTTCGTGTTATGACCCATTCTGCTAGAAAATTGTTGTTGAATCCGTAATCCTTTGCTAAACCTGCAGCAAAAGCACCCAATTCAGTTTTGGGAGTGTAGTTGGAAGTGTATATAATTCGTCTTGTAGCATTGAATAACGGATGTATTTCGACAGTTGCTTTTTGTTTGTCTATTTTGTCAATCCTTTGTATAGCGTTGCTTTGCTCGATATTTACGACGTGGGCCAGATACGTCTTTCCCTGTCTTTATGTTTATCGGTCTGCCTACCAGTTGTTTGGAGAGCGAATTCATCATGGTGAATGGGTTCATTGAGGGAGCAACTTTGTTGGCACCGCTATCTACAGGAAATGATGACCTTCTCTTCTGGGTGGGAGGGTCAGCTTCGAGGCAGCGAATCGCGGCCGCAGCCTCTCGTCGCCCGACTTTGTGCTCCGTTTGGTATTGCAGGATCTCCCTCCGAATTTTGTTCTGGGGGCAGTCTTCGTGACCTGTAGGGTGGCCGTTTACTTAGCAGTAAAAGCAGTGAGATTTTTCGGTTGGGTACGACAAGTGATCGTTATGTTTATCGTGGTCGTCTTGGGAGCAGTGTGAGCATCTTTTTTCACCGTGACAATCTCTGCTCGTGTATCCGTATTTCTGCCATTTATAGCATCGCATCGAACGTCTTTCGAAAGGTGTAACTTTGGTTTTGGTGCCAATATTAGATTAGAGTGACGAGGCTTTCTAGCGCGCTGGAGTCATCGTCCTTCTGGCGCCGAACGTCAAACCACCAAACAGTGCTGCATCAAGTTAGTCTTTCTTTTTTCTTCTTTTTCAATGTTCGAGTTGAGGATTACTACTGCGCAAAGTCATAGTCCTTTACGCGGCGAACGTCTATGGTATGTACGGGTGCCAGAGGAGGTACAGGAACTCCTAAGGTGCTGAGGCCATATGGTCCCAGCACTCCCTGGATGGCAGTAAGGAGGATTAAAATACTACCTACCCTGCTTCAGAGCCGCAAGGATTCGCAGTAGTCCTTAAGGTGCGGCCTACGCGCTCCAACACCTGCTGAAGGGGAAGATGAAGAAGAGACAGAAAACAAGGATCCCATGCATGAGATCTACACTAGGTGTTGGGACTTTCACGCATGAGAACAGCAAGAATGGAAAGAAGAAGAAGGATTACAGATACAGACACTAGGCCGCATCCCCCAGAAAGGGGGGTGGCTGACGGCAAGGCGCACCTCACACCCTCATACGCTCACTCTCACACAACTTAGCCCTTTTGTGCTAAAGGATCCGGCCGGTACCCCCTCAACATACACTCTGGGTCACGTGTGCATTTCGAGGATCCGTCGTCAACAGCAGGGCTAGACAGTTTTCACTGGTTTCCCCCCGCTGCGTCATAATGGCCAGGCCCCCCCAACCCACGACCATCCCGACAGCGGGGTGCCAAAGAAGTGAAAACACATCAGAGCAGCGTCAAAATCAACCATTCACAACCATTCTCCACTCACGCCTGTTCATTGCACGCTCTCTCGCCACCTCCACATTCATGCCTCTCCTTCCCAACGCCTGCTTCACACTATCCATCCACCCAAACTTCGGTCTACCTCTAGGCCTGCGACCACTCGCCTCAGCATCCATCACCCTTTTCACCAATCTTCCTTCATCCATCCTCTCCATGTGCCCGAACCATCTCAGAACACGCGAATCCACTCTGTCCTCTAACTTCTCCACCATCCCTGTTCTGTTTCGAACCATGTCGTTGGTGATCCGGTCTCTCAGCGTTACTCCAGCCATGCTCCTCAAACACTTCATCTCGAAAACATTCAACCTTCTTCTCTCCTCTGCTCTCACCCCCCAAGCCTCAGCTCCGTAGAGCACAGTTGGGACAACAACACTCTCATACAGCCCTCTCTTTATAGTCGCAGAAAAAAGGTTGCATGAAAGAAAGAGCGCAACTTGGCTATTATTAGCCACCCGAAAAGAGAATAGTAAGAACCGGTATGTGAATGTTTGAGTGTGTGTGTCTGTGTGTGCGTCCGTGTGTATGTGTTTGTGTGCAGCGACTATTAGGAGAATTGTTGAGAAGGAGTCTGAGACAAGTTTAAGGAAATTTGATAAGAACATAAGATGCAAATGAGGTAAATAAAAAGTCCAGCAAATCAGGATAGAGGAGAAAAGAAGAGATAGTAAAGGGTGAAGAAGAGGAGAATCTGAAGGGAAATAAGGGTGTTCACCCTCCCGGTTGGGCCGTGACTCCGTATGGCCCGTGAACCAAACAGATGCCTAGGGGGGGTTTTGGCGTCAAAGAAAGGTATGTCTATGTAGTTAGGGGGGGGGTGGGGCAATTGAATTTAAGCAGAAGGAACATGGTGGTGTTTCTTTTTGGTTTGATTTTTGGTGCGAGTTTCGCTTCAACTATACATTCCTCGTATTGGACGAGTCCAGTGATGAATTCGTCGGCATCATCACTCGGGAGACCCTCGATGTAAATCAGGCCTAAACTCATGGAAAATTTGGGTGAGGTATGATTTTGCAGGGCTTTTTGCATGTTCTGTTTTTGGAAAGTATAGTGTCACTTTGAAATTTTGTGTCTACTTTAATGGTGAAGCAATCGTCACCGCTGGCGGTGATGTTGAGAATTGGACGGCCAGTCATGGAGTCCAGTTCTTCTCGTAGTTTATATGGGCAAATATCCGGTCTGTCATTGACTTCGAATGTCATTTTCAAGTGTTCGGGTAATTTAGGGCCGTAGTTGAATGGGTTGTGGTCATCAAATCGAGTGTATTGTCTCCTCTTTACATTTTTAAGTGTTCGGGCGTCATGAGTTTCGGCTGGGAGGAGATCGTTGTTATCAGAGAGGTCAGAGGCGGAAGTACACGAACAGGTTACGGGTTCCCTGGCCTCTATCCTCTTCATCAGCTCATCCAGTCGGGAATTCATATTTGCACAAAGGTTCTCGAGTTTAGTGAGGCATTCACCGACTTCACTGGAGGGCGCCGAGCAGTTCTCAGTCTCCAGCTCGGGAAGACCCATCATTTTGCTTATCCTGCCTAGGGTATTCTGCATTGCGATTATATTCGCGTCCAGCTTCGAGAAGCGCTCATTTGTGTTATCGACTACGACCTGAGTCAGGTCTCCTGTCGATGAGGAACTTAAGATGGGTTCGTCGTTCTTTTTCGCAGACAGGTTTGAGTGAGATGCTTTGGAGAGGCTGTCAGCCCCTCTCCGATAGGGCATGGTCTTACCCTTTATTTGATCCCCGGCTTCTACCCGGGGTTCTGGGTACTGAAGGTGGGTCCTTCTTTACACTTATCTCTATTGTATATAAACAAATATATACATTAACTCATTCATTAAATTTACTCTTAAAATTAATCTTAAATCTTTTTTTTTTGCAGATTTTTGTTTTATCAACATTTTATTTTTCAATTGGTTTCAATTCTAATTTTCAAGCCCCGGTGTCAGTGGGGGGCTTACCTCTTTGTGCATCAAGCGAGTGGATGAATCAAAACATATTTACACAAAGGGACAAATGATATTTGGTGGTTAACGTGTTATAACAGTCGTCATTTCGCTTCATTTCTTCCCCAGATCATGCTGTCCTTTCATTTCTTCGCCTGCCACATGTTCCCTCTTCGAGGAGACAACTCACAGATTGATTAATGGCTGCACCTGCCACTGCCAGTCCAGGGGCGGTTTCAGACCAACCGTTGCCACAGGCCGCTAGGAGAAAATTTGTGTTTCCTGATTCATACTTTAGCGTAATTTGAAGGATAATGGAATATCTTTCTCGCGTAAACACACTTCAGGCCACTAAAACTTAAGACGGGCTATCTTGAGATAGTTCCCTTATAATGAAAAGGAGCATTAGTGCGTAGATATTTAACCACGAACCTACGATGGCCCTCATCTATCAAACATTTACGCGTTCCACAACCGTACCGTAAATTTATTTTGTGTTAGAAGATAGTGATTAGGTCCGGTGTGTCGATCACCCCGTTCATACGAATTTATAGGCTTGTACAAAACTTATTGTGGCTATAGGTATCATTTGAGTTGCGGTTCAGAAGCACAAATGCTGCACCGTTGCTCACATTTTGTGCTGGCCTAGCCTGGCTTGTGCCAGGTGTACTTTAACAGGCGCCCGCCGAGTATTTAAACGAGGGTAAAATGGCCTCCAGCTCAGTTAGAAGAGCGACGTGATCTGAAGAACGTGGGAGAGGAGGTGAGCCATTTAGACCAGCGACCAAAGCTGTTATATCTGTTATATGGGTGTTCCATAGGTTGTTGTTAACTCAGTGTGATGCTTCGCGTGTAATAATTCCTCAGTAATTTATGTTTCATTTTGTTTCTTCCTACAGGGTGGGTTTTTTCACCTTTTCTTTGCCTTGGCGTTGCTTTTCGTTTTACGCTTACGCTCATCTTACACTTAATACATTTCTTTTTGCTGTTCATTTACACTTTTGTTTCTATGTGTCCGTTGTTACAAACAATATTCAGCACTTTATTGATAGAGTAACTTTCGTCATGTTACTTTGTTCCAATTCAATTCTATAATAATATTTTGATAAACACTGCTCAATCATTCCTACCTTGCTTTTACTCAATTATCTCAACATGAAAAATCTTTACCATAACATTGGTGGTTCAGCGGTGAGGGATTGAAGCAAAACCTTTGTCTTGTAAATTAAAACCTTCACTCACACTTCAAAACAAAATGCTTCAGCCCCGTACACACGACTTCGTGAGACACTCGACACCATGCCACCCCTCTCGCAGCTACGTGCTACCAAAAACAAAAAGGCAACAATGAGGGAAGAACGGGAGAAACCCTCAGCGGTCATCAACCATCATCACAGCAAGCGGTCGCAAGGCGGGCGACCAAAGACACGAGCCAGCCTACCTGCCTGAAGTCTGACAGAGCGTTCGGACAACCGCAAACGCACAGGGACGTATCAGCAGCCACCCGCGCAACCACCACGGAAAGGCAGCACCAGATACTTCACCTGCCAGCACGGCAGTCTGTCAATCCTGGCAGGCCGAAAGAACAGCCGCATCTAAGGACAAACTCACTAGACCAAGATGGACCGAAAATAAATCAACTCACGCAAAGCTGGCGGGCAGGATTGTATGAGCCGCATAGAGAACCAGGGGCCCCCTTTCAAATCGCCACTTAACATCTCGAGAAAAACAAAAACAAAAAACTGTAAGTTGTCTTGCTAATTCTAATCGCGGTGACGTAAAGCTAATCCTGATATATAAAAAAAATTGTATAATCATTATCAAAAAATTGAAAAATATGTCCGGGAATAGAAAATAACATTAATAAAACCAAGAAAATATAACTGTGTAGATAATAAAATAGATAGCTTGTAGTTCACCGGTGTAGTATATAAGCATTCTTTTTGTAGTATATACGCAACTTTTGTCCCAACTGAACGTAGACAACTGGCAATAGAATTTAGTGGAGGTAAAAAGAATACAATTTCGTGATTAGGTCATTCACCCAATAATGATATTATGACCCGTTTTGCAATAAAGTTCATACTGTGTCAGGTGTTCCATTTCAAATCTTTGTGTGCAATAGTTACAAATTTATATGACCAACTGGTCATGTGAAATGTTCAATGAGCCCTCGTATATTTCAATAACACTTCATGTAAAGTCGATTTCGTGATTAGGTCATTTGCCCAATAATCTATTTTATGTCCCGTTTTGCGGCCAAGTTCATACAGTGTAGTGTTTTAACTTTTCGAATCTTTGTGTGCAATAGTTACAAATTTATATGACTAACTGGTCATGTGTCATGCCCAATGAGCTCTCATAAATTTCAATAACACTTCATGTAAAGTCAATTTCGTGATTAGGTCATGCACCGAATAATTATTTTTTGTCTCGTTTTACGGCAAAGTACATACAGTGTCATGTTTTTCCTTTTCAAATAGTCGTGTGCTAAAGTTACAAAATTATATGACCAAGTGGTCATGTGACATGTCCAATGAGATCTCATAAATTTCAATAATTCATGTAAAGTTGATTTTGAGATTGTCAATAAATTGTCATGTAGCATTCAAATCTGGGTAAAAATGCAGTATTTTATTCCCAGTAATTACAGTCCAATTTAAAAAAAAAATCCATGACCAATTGGTTAGGTGACACGTTTAGATGTCTGATGTACGGTTATAAATTTCAATTTTATTTCATGCAAGGTACATTTCATGAGTTGTTGTTAAAGTGTCGTGTGGCATTCAGGTCAGAATGCATTTGCAGAAAATTAAAGTCCAAATGTCAGGATAGTATGTTTTTCTTCAAGTGGATATGGGAGTGTAAAAAGAGCAAACGCGTGAATAGAGGAATGATTGAACAAACCGTCACCAAACCAACTGAAACCTATGACAAAACAAATCAGGCAATGGACCGGTAAATAAAAGGAGACAAAGGCAAGTCGTTCCTAAGCGACAATCACCGACTCAGGTCAGAAGCGGGCAAGTCGTTCCTAAGCAGCAATCACCGACTCAGGTCAGAAGCGGAAAATAATTTGAACATCGGAATTTATAATGTTAGCTTTGTCGTGGCAACTGTACGGACAAGTGCCTTGAAATAAAAGGCGAACGGCAGCCCACTTTAACCCCCGGGTGACATAGCGTGGGATTACGAGAGAGTAAAACCGAGCATCATGAATTTCAAAAGCCTTAACCCCAATTTACCGACCAAGCAGAATTAAATACCCGCAAATCATGTGGTTCAAAACGCGTTAAACAAAAAAAAATACATCAACAAAAAAAAACACATCATGGCCACAATCCGAATGATTGTCTTTTGATCAAATGTAAAATGCAGTGTGTCCGATGTATTTATTCGAATGATGCGTATCCAAGTTCAGTTTATTGAATACATTTTTAGAAGAGGTGAAAATATGTAATTAATAAGATGTGTTAGGGGTCAACCTGTCACCTGCGTGTGATATTTTACTATTTCCATAATAATGTGTAAGGTAATAATTAATGTCACCTGCGTGTGATATTTTACTATGTCCATACTAACGTGTAAGGTAATTATTCTATAAGTCATGTCTCCCGAATTGTGTAATTAGATCATAAGCTTTGTTCCCTTTTTGCCTATGTTAGTTCAACGGTACCTTGAACCAACATTCGCTGAAATGAGCAAAATAATACAATGAAACTAGTAGTCAGTCTCTATCCCATCCTTCGTGGCCCCCTGTCAAACAGGAAAAAACGTTGTAAGGATGGTTACAGAGAGTGTCCA
>SDVV010013707.1:0-15029 GCA_016164225.1 Gammarus roeselii | reverse complement strand
GGCCCAGAACACATCCTTTCCTTTGGCAAGGTACTTTTCACAGACCTGTCTCACTGCAAAAATCTGATCGGTACACCCTCTACCACTCCTAAAGCCACACTGTTCCTCTCCAATCGCGCAGTCCGTACGGTCTTTAATCCTTTTGATCAGCCCTCTCCCGTACAACTTACCAACCACACATAACAGACTGATACCTCTCAAGTTGCAGCATTCATTTTTATCTCCGTTGCCCTTATATAGCGGAACAATGCAGGCACTGCGCCACTCACTCGGTACCACGCCTGCCACGAAACACAAGCTCTGTAACCTCATCAAATATTCGACAATCGTTACTCCAACCTTCTTCAGGCCCTCTGTCGCAACTCCATCCAAACCAGGGGCTTTCCCTGCTTTCATCACGTACCGCCTCCTGCACCTCTTCCCTGGTAATGTCCGCTCCAATTTTTCTCCCAAAACTGGCATCCGAGCACCACCACCCACAGCAACAATGTCAGCCTCTCTGTCATCCTCGACATTCAACAACTCATCAAAATACTCGGCCCACCTCTTCCGTACATCGCCACTTTCCCACAACAACTGGCCGTTTTCATCTTTCACCACTTCCTCCTTTCCGGTCTCCCTTTCTCACCCTCTTCACCTCTTTCCAGAACATCTTTTTTGTTCTCCTCAAAATTCTGGCACAACCGTCTGCCCCACCTGGCATCAGCGTCTTTTTGGCTCTCCTCACCACCCGCTTCACCTCGTTTCTCCTCTCTTTTTAGCTTTCATGAGCCACCTCCGACTTCACCTGCCACCACTCCTCAAACGCTCCTCTTTTCCGTGCCACCGCCAGTTTGACCTCCTCGTTCTACCACTCGCGGCCTTTCCTCCTGCACCCTCCCACACGGCGCGCACCACACACCTTCTTCGCACATCTCGGCAACAACTCCCTTAACGTCTCCCATTCTTCCTCAACATCTCTCAGGTCCTCTCCTCTCACGTTGTCATATTCTTCCTTTAATGCCTGCTGGAACTCCTCGGCTCTACTTCTCACATTCAGTCCACTCACTTTCACTACTTATTTTCCCTCCTCCCACTCGTTTGTTGCCCTTCCACTTCTGCTCCACTCTTAATCTACCTTCCACCTGAAGGCCTGAACAAAATGAAACCAGCTCAGCGCACCCTGGTATGCGCCATTGATATTATTAAGGCCAGAACACGTCCTCATGAACAAAATAAGCCTACTCAACACACATGCATCCAAACTACAGGAAATGGATTACTAATTTTCTCTATGGCAGACTTGCCCACACTCTACAATAACAAGCTGTTCCGTACCGGCCACTTCCTCAACGCCCTCATGCAAGATCTGCTTATTCCAACAGAACTTAACACCAACATCAGCTCATACGCGGACGACCTCACAATAATAACACAACATTACAAACACGAGACCTCAGCTGCACACTTCCAGCAGTACCTGAGCTCTCTTGAATTCTGGCTGCTGGACAGAAGCATGAAGGTATCCGCTAGCAAGTCTTCCCTAACATTATTAACACCAGACAACAGTGGACACCGCATTCACCCTCGCGTCACGCCTAATAACACTCCTATGCCGTACAGTCCCACTACCACAATCCTTGGAGTAACATATGACACGGGGGTGACATTGAAACCTCACACAAACAATATAAGGACTAAAAGCAGACTAAGACTTGACGTCACCCAGGTACCTAACACAACCACCTACGGTCATTCCAAGGATTCGATTACAACACTATAGCTAAATACAATTCATTAGGCCTATCATCCTCAACGCAAACACTGAGTGATCCTCTGACCATTCACCCACTCACATTAACTCCCTACTAAGAAAACGGAACACGGCCTTGCGCACCGCAACGGGTTGTACACAGGCCACACCCTTTTCCCACTTGCATGATGAAGGAAGAATATGACAACGGGAGAGGACAGGATCTGAGAGATGTGGAGGAAGAATGCGAGACGTTAAGGGATGCGTTGCTGAGATGTGCGAAGAAGGTGTGTGGGCGGGAGCAGGAGGAAAGGCTGCGAGTGGTGGAACGAGGAGGTCAAACTGGCGGTGGCACGGAGAAGATGTACGTTTGAGGAGTGGTTGCAGGTGAAGTTGGAGGTGGCTTGTGAAAGGTATAACGAGAGGAGAAACGAGGTGAAGCGGGTGGTGAGGAGAGCCAAAAGGGACGCTGATGCCAGGTGGGGCAGACGGTTGTGACAGAATTTTGAGAACAAAAAGATGTTCTGGAAAGAGGTGAAGAGGGTGAGAAAGGGAGAGACCGGAAAAGAGGAAGTTGTGAAAGATGAAAACGGCCAGTTGTTGTGGGAAAGTGTTAATGTACGGAAGAGGTGGGCCGAGTATTTTGATGAGTTGTTGAATGTCGAGGATGACAGAGGCTGACTTTGTTGCTGTGGGTGGTGGTGCTCGTATGCCAGTTTTGGGAGAAAGACTTATTGCGGACATTACCAGGGAAGAGGTACAGGAGGCGGTGGACGTGATGAAAGCAGGGAAAGCCCCTGGTTTGGATGGAGTTGCGACAGAGGGCCTGAAGAAGGGTGGAGTAACGATTGTCGAATGGTTGATGAGGTTACTGAACTTGTGTTTTGCGGCAGGCGTGTTACCGAGTGAGTGGCGCAGTGACTGCATTGTGCCGCTATATAAGGGCAAAAGAGATAAAAATGAATGTTGCAACTTGAAAGTTATCTGTCTGTTATGTGTGGTTGGTAAGTTGTACGGGAGAGTGCTGATCAAAAGGATTAGAGACTGTACGGACTGCGCAATTGGAGAGGAACAGTGTGGCTTTAGGAGTGGCAGAGGGTGTACCGATCAAATTTATGCAGTGAGATAGGTCTGCGAGAAGTACCTTGCCAAAGGAAAGGATGTGTTCTGGGCCTTCGTGGATCTGGAGAAGGCATACGACAGGATTGACAGGGAAGCGCTGTGGAGGGTGTTGCGTTTGTATGGAGTGGACGGACTTCTATTGGAAGCTGCGCTGAGTTTCTATGCTGGCAGCCGAGCATGTGTCGAAGGGGGAAGCTAGGTGAGTGATTGGTTCACAGCGAAAGTGGAACTGAGACAAGGCTGTGTGATGTCTCCCTGTCTGTTCAACCTCTGTATGGATGGAGTGGTCAGGGAGGTAAACGCGAGTGTGCTGGGTCGTGGCTTGGAACTGTTGGAAGCGAATGGGCGATGTTGGCAGTTGAGCCAGTTGTTATTTGCTGATGATACGGCCCTGATTGCGGATTCAGAGGAGAAGCTATGTAGGCTAGTGTCTGAGTTTGGTAGAGTGTGTGAGAGGAGGAAGCTTCGAGTTGACGTCGGTGAGAGTTAAGTAATGAGATGCTCGAGGACTGTCGATGCGAGCAAAATTAGTGTCACCCTAATTGGAGTGCTCTTGGAGAAAGTTCAGTGTTTTAGGTATTTGGACTCCCATGTGGAGATAACTAAACCAGTGGAAACTAAAGTGAAGGCGCGAGTGAAGGAGGGATGTAAAGTGTTGGGTGCACTAAAGAGTGTAATGAGCTGTAGGACGTTGGGGAGGGAAGCAAAGAGAGGGCTGTGTGAAGGTGTTGTTGTCCCAACTGTGCTCTACGGAGCTGAGACTTGGGGGGTGAGAGCAGAGGAGAGAAGAAGGTTGAATGTTTTCAAGATGAAATGTTTGAGGAGCATGTCTGGAGTGACGCTGAGAGACCGGATCACCAACGACGTGGTTCGAATCAGGACAGGGATGGTGAAGAAGTTGAACAGAGTGGATTCGCGTGTTCTGAGATGGTTAGGGCACATGGAGAGGATGGATGAAGGGAAATCGGTGAAAAGTGTGATGAATGCAGAGGCAAGTGGTTGCAGGCATAGAGGTAGACCGAAGTTTTTGTGGATGGATGGTGTGAAGGAGGCATTGGGGAGGAGAGACATGAATGTGGAGGTCGGGATGATCGTGGGTTGGGGGGGGGGGGGCGGCCATTATGACGCGGCGGGGGTAAACGTGTGAAACGTGTCGGGCTCTGCTGCTGACGACGGATCCTCAGACTGCACTCGTGACCCAGAGTGTATGTTGAGGGGGGTACCGGCCGTACCGTTTAGCACAAAAGGGCTAAGTTGTGTGAGTGTGAGCGTGTGAGGTGCGCTTTGCCGGCGGCCACCCTCTTTCTGGGGGATGCGGCCTAGTGCTGTATCTGTAAATGGAGAGTTGCTGGAAGAAATTCCGTGTTTTAAGTATCTAGGCTCCTATGTGGGGAAGAATGAGTCAGTGGAAACTGAGGTGAAGTCGCGAGTGAAGGAGGGGTATGTAGTGCTAGGTGCACTGAAGAGTGCAATAAACTGCAGGACTCAGGTGATAGAAGCAAAGAGAGAATTGTATGGGGGTGTCGTTGGTTCAACTGTGCTATACGGAGCTAAGATTTGGAGGGCGGGAGGGGGTGAGAGCAGAGGAGAAAATAAAGTTCAATGTTTTCGAGATGAAATGTTTAAGAAGCATGGCTGGAGAACGCTAAGAGAAAGATTCGCTAACGTCGGGACTCGAAGCAGAACGGGGATGGTGATGAAGTTGGAGGATAGTGTGGATTCGCGTGTTCTGAGGTGGTTCGGGCACATGGTGAGGATGGATGAAGGGCTACTTGGAGTTTCTTCGCTGTTCACAGCAGGTCACAGCGTGGCTGTCACCTGGCCCACATCTGTGGGGCACTCTCCACTTGTGCTGCGGCATCAGCATTTGCATGTTGTAGACACATTCGCCAGTCGGATCCCGGCTTGGCGTCGCGGTTAAGCAGGGAGTTGTCCCCAAAGTGAGAGTATCCATTAATTTGCGGTCGAGCTGGAACACAGCTGAGGTATTTATCCAGTCGGCTGTTGAACCTCAAAATGTTTTCTGTAGCCGACAGTTGTGGCACCCGTTTGATCTTACGTATTTCCAATGGCATTCGGTTGAAAAACCGCGGTGCTCGGCACGTGAAGCTGTTGAATGCAACTGTTTGCATCGCTTTGCCCCCCATCAATTTTGGCACTTTGAAGCAACACATTCTGCCAATTCTTGCCTGGTTTCTCATGGTCACTTTCGTTACAATTTTTTCGTTTACATTGACAGTGTAGCCTTCCAGAATTTTCCAAACGTTTATGACCATGAATCTTTCTAACGTCTTTGGATTGAGTATGGCCTCAAGGCGTTTAATCTTTCATAATAGTCCATTTCCTTTACCTCCCTAATATAAGAGGTGAAGCTTCTTTGCACTGCTTCAAGTCTATTTAAATCTTTCTGCTCATGTGGGATCCAGAGAAGGGAGCAATAGTCAATGACAGGTTGGATTAGTTGTTTCCAAAGTGTCGACATTGTCCTTTTATCTCTAGCCAGAAAAGTTCTCATGGCCCACGAACACAGTCTTCTGCCACTGGCCTCAACCTTTGTAATTTGTTCATGGAAAGAAGCATTGTTTTGCATTAGTACGCCTAGATCACGCAGGCTTTCTTTTTCTTGGATTTTTTTCCGTTTCTCAGTGATTCAAATTTAGATTCGTTAAATTGCATATTGTTTTCACCAGCCCACTTGAAGACTTCTTTCAGATCAGTTTGCACCTTTTCTACATCACTCAAGTCATTGACAATGCCTAGTACTTTGGTATCATCTGCAAAGCATGAGACTTATGTATGTGGACAGCTTTTGCCCAGATCATTCGCCCATATTAAGAAAAGCAGAGGTCCAAGCACAGTGCCTTGTGGGACCCCACTAAGGACTTCCACTGGCGCAGAGGTTTCTCCATTCACTACCACACTTTGAGTTCTGCCCTTCAGAAAGATTTTGATCCATTTGTAAACATTCCCCTGGATACCAGCGTTGTATAATTTTGATAGCAGTATACTATGATCTACTTTGTCTAAGCCTTGGCAAAATCAAGATAAATCACATCCACATTTGATCCATCACACAATGCATTTTTTTTATTTTGTCATAGTGCTCCAGCAGTTGGGTCAATGTGCTCCTCTCACTTCTAAAACCATGTTGCTTGGAGTTGAACCATTTATTTTTTTTTCAAGAAAATTCACCATTCGTCCTTTCATTACTCTTTCAAAGATTTTGACTACATGTGATGCCAAAGAAATTGGTCTGTAATTCGATGGGCTTGTGAGGCTACCTCCTTTTGCTAGCGGGAAGATGACGGCATGTTTCATGGTCTGTGGGATATCGGAAGTGTCCAAAGACTTCTGCCACAACATTTGTAGGGGGCTTGACAGTACCTGTTTGCATTGTTTCAATAGAACAGCTGGGATGTCATCTGGTACGGATGCACTATTGCTACCTATGTCATCAATAGCTTTTGTAATTTCAGAGATGTCAATGTTAAGATCAGGCAATGAGAATTCTGAGGCAATTTCAGGATTTGTATGAGTAAGCATTGGGATACTTAATACCCGTCTGTAATTCTCACTTAACATCTTGCTTATTGCTTTGTTTTCATCTACCAGTTGACCGGATTAATCAAATAATGGGACAATTTTAGTTTAAGAGGTTGAAAATTTGGCAGCATAAGCAAAGAAAATTAGATTTTTTTCTGTCCTTTTTTCAATAGCTTTCTTTTCATTTTCTCTTCTTTCTTGATCATGTGAATCTTTTATCCGCCTTTCAATCATGATAATGGCTTTTTCTTGTTGTTTGCGTCTAAAGGGGTTTACTTTGTTGCAAAGTTTGTTCTGTTTTATTGCTCTCTTTTTCATGAGAAATATTCTTTATGAATAATACTGGCTTTTGGGAATTTTTCTTTTTATTGGCACATTTTGTACACGCCCCTGCAACAATATATCATCAAAGTTATTCTTTGCTTCCTCCACACTGTTTGCCTGATCAATGAATTGTTTCCAATCAATCTTGGACAGAGATTTGTGTAGATTTACCCAATTTATATCTGCACTAAAGAAGTTCAGTTGCCGGAAAGTCATGTTCCCGGAGAAGATGGTATTTACTGTGTTTCTTCTCAGTAGGTCAGCATCTAGATTTATTTCAATCACATTATGATCTGATGGTGCAGTTTTAGTTATTTTAATGTTTTTTTATAAACTCAACTGAGTTGAAAAACACTAGATCCTAGATATTGTTTTTTCGTGTTGGCTTTTCAATTATTTGGGTAAGAAAATATCTATCTACTTATTTGAACAGTGTTTCAAATTGATTAGTTTGTTTTGGTGTTACCTTTGCCAATGATATAGCTACCAGATGCCGCCGTTTGATCATTATTTAACCATTTGATGAATGAAAAATTGAAGTCACCACAGAGGAAGATTTTAAATTCAGTCTGATCAATGTTCGACATGTACGTTTGTAAGATTCCGTACATCTTCAAAATGTACAAACTCGTAGTTTGGTGGTCTATACACTATAATTATTATGGTTTTCAGCTTTTCAACTTTAACAGCAACACACTCGCTGTAATCATTGGAAAATTTAAACTCTTCGCAGCTTCCAAGACACTCTTTCACATAAACTCCAACACCACCACATTTCCTATTTGTGCAGTCACTTATGAAAAAAGTGTAATTTTCAATCTTGAGCTCAGCTGATTCAAAATTTTCATTTAGGTGTCTCGGTTAAGCCAATGAAGAGGGAATCACTATCATATAGAATATCTTGAATCAACTTTATTTTGCCATATTGGCTGGTGTTATGGAGGCCTTGTAAATTTAAGAGGTGACACTTTTTCAATACATTTTGGTTGAATGTTTTATGACTCAGTGTTGGCAGCTCTCTCACCAGTGGGAACTTTGGTTTGCAAGGGCAAAGTAGGAGACTTTCCAGAGTTTCTAGAAAAGAATTTTTCATCTGTGACTGGTCAGCACTGCAGTGGTGATGGCCATGTGCCGCTACAGATGGACTCACGTGGGCATCACCAAGAGGGCATCTGCCATCACAGGTAGGCCTGTACTGGTCACTGTAATGAGAGTGAGATAGGTAAAAAAGGTAATTTAGACCTAGAGGTAGACTAAATTTTGGGTGGATGGATGGTGTGAAGCAAGAGGTAGGAAGGAGAGACTTTAATGTTGAGGTAGCGAGAGAGCGTGCAATGAATAGGCGTGAGGGGAGACTGGTTGTGAAAGGTTGATCTCTGACGCTGCCTTGGCGTCTCGTTGAGTAACGGGATGGCCGTGGGTGGGAGAGGCCCAGTCATAATGACGCGGTGGGGTAAAACAGTAGGGCTGTCGGGCCCTGCTGCTGACACGGACCTCGGACTGCACTCGTGACCCAGAGTGTGTGTTGTGGGGTTTGAAGCGCAAAAGGGCAAAGTTGTGTGAGTGTGTGTGATGCGCCTTGCCGTCGACCACCCCCTCATCCTGGCTGAAGGATTCGGCCTAGTGTCTATCTGTATGGCTGGAGTGACGCTGAAAGATTAGAATAATAATGAAATTGTTCAAATTAAGAACGGGGATGGTGTAGAAGTTGGAGGACAGAGTATCTTCACGTATTTTGAGATGGTGCGGACACAAAGTGCGGATGAATGATGGGAGTTGGGTGAAAAGGGAGATGAAAGCAGAAGTGAGTGGACATAGGCCTGGTGGTTGACCAAAGTTTGGGTAGGACAAGAGAAAGAAAGAGAAAAAGAGAAGGAAGAAGCAAACGGAGTAAGAGGAAGAAGAACGGAAAGAGAAAGCTGGAAGGGGGAAAAAAACGGAAAGAGGAGCGGGGAGGAAGGAAGAAAGACAGTTGGAAGGAAATGAGAAAGAAAGGATGGACGAAAATAGATAGAAACGGAGAAAGTAGAGGACTATCGAAAAAAAAAGTACAAGTGAAGGGAGAAAGAAGGGAAAGGGGAAAGGAAGAGGAGAATAAGACGGGGAAAGATGTGACAAAAAAATAAATGGGAATAGATACTCAAATTTTGACGATTCAGATACAGACCCTTGACCGAATTACAAAGAAATGAGGGTAACGACGGCAAGGCGCACCTCCCACTCTCATACACTCACACAATTTAGTCCTTAGGCGCTAAAAGGTCCGGCCGGAAGACTCCGCAACACACAGTCTCAGCAGAAGGGCCCGACGGTGTGAGTGGTTTACCCCTGCTGCGTCATGATGTCCGCCGCCCCCCTCCCCCCTCCCCCACACCAAAGACGAGATGCCAAAGGTGGGAAAATACATCAGGGTAGCGCAAAAATAGATTGGTCTTCACAACCATTATCCACTTACGCCCTATATATTCAATGCACGCTCACTCGCTACATTCCCACTCGAGTCTCTTCTTCCTAACACCTGATTCAACACCATCTATTCTCCCTAACTTTGGTCTAGGCGTCCACTCACCTCCGCTTTCGTCATCATTTTTACCAATCTCTATTCATCCACACTCCCCACGTGCCCGAATCATCTCAAAACACGTGAATGTACTCCGTCCTCTTTTTAACCATCCCCGTTCTAATTCGGTCAACATCGTTATTAATCCTGTTTCTCACCGTCACGCCCGCCATGCCCTTGAACATTTCATCCCGAAAACATTCAACCTTCTGATATCTTCTGCTTTCACCCCGCAAGTCTCAGCTCCGTAGAGCACAAGCACAATTGGGCTAAGTAAATCCTCGTACAACCCTCTCTGTGCATCCATCTCTCATTACACCCTTCAGTGCACCCACCACTTGACACCGACTCGCGATTGCACCTCAGTTTACACCAACTCAGTCCTCTCCACATGTAAGTACAGATACTTGGAACACGGATTTTCCTCTAATAACTCGCTTTTTAGGAGGACACTAATTCTGCTCGCATCGATAGTCCCCGAGTATCTCATTACTTTACTTTTACCCGTGTTCACGCCTGCGCCCTACGGGGTAGCGTGCTATGACTCGCGTTTAGCCTCCAGTGGAAATGAAGTCCAAATAGAATCGAAACTCCCTCACACACACTCTTCTTAACGCCGATACTAGCCTACCCTAGCCTACGTTGTTTGCCAACAGCAAACAACGTCAGCCTCTCCAAGACGAACAGTGCCACCTCAGCCGAGGACGACCGGACCAATGACCACATCGCGGAGTTGACCATGAGCATTCGCGAAATTGTGAATTTACTAAACCAAGCGACCGGCCTCTTCGAGTAGGAAACTGAAAACTGCACGGCAGAATCCAGCACCATCAACGACCGTCTAATGAGACTCGAGCATCATGTCAAAGCTATATCTCTTCGAATCTAAAAACTTGTGAAGAACCGACAAACCAAGGAACCCGCAAGTGCCTCTACCTCCAGATCTGGTGACAACATCGACGACTCTCCACCTCACAAACACCCCAACCGAGCTCCGAGGACTGTAAGGAAAAAGCAGAACTCGCCATTTAATTAACAACCTGTTCAATAACGGTCCCAATTTTCCCTAACATTTGAAAATCACTTTCCCACGCTAAGAACATCCCGGTCAATTGTCCTTACACTCTACGAGAATAACTGGGTTATATTTTTGTCTGTCCAGTTTTAAGCATCGCCACCAGCGGCGACGAAGGCTTCTCCATTAAAGTTGATACGAAACTTCAAAACGACACTATACTCTCCAAGACCACAATATACCTTAGGTCATGCACAATCATGCCGCACCTGACTTCCTCAATGAGTTCAGGCTTGATTTACTTTGAGGATCTCTCAAAGGAGGAGGTTGATGAGTTCATCACCAGACTCGTTCAATACGAGAACTGTGTGGTCGAAGCAAAAATCGCACCCAAAAGGAATACCATCACGGCCCTCTTGCTGAAATTCAACTGCCCTACCCCACCAAACTACACAGAACATACATTTTTTGACACAAAAAGCAAGGTTCGGGAGACATTTTTTGTTGTAAATGAGGCTCAAATCCAATCAAAAGCAACAAAAACCTGATGCGATGTTATAAATCCCACAAATACGGACACACGAGCAGAGATAGTAATGGTGAGCACTGCTTCCAAGACGACCATGACAGACGGGACGATGCCCAGTCGTACCCATCCGAACAATTTATCTGTTTTTACTGTAAAGTCAAATCAAACTGTCATCCCACGGGATACAAAGACTGCTTCCGAGATCATAAGTAAAGAGACAGCTTCCAATATATACCAGATAAACCACAAGGTCAGGGCGACCAGAGGCTATGGCCTCCCAGGCTGTTCAGTCCACCCAGAGAAAAGATGAGCATCATTCCCTACTCACTTTCTCATAACGCTAGTAGACAGCAATGCAAGGAATGTTGCTCCCTCAACGTATCCATTCATAATGAAATACTTATTCTCGCACAACTAGGAAGTAAACCGGAATTCATCCAATGACATGCGATAAAGTATCTGCCCACGTTGCATAACTCGAACAAAGTTACGCTCTGCCAAAAATTACCCACATAAACAAGTACAAAGTAACTGCCGAATTACATCCGTCCTTCAACGATGCCAAACTAATTATATCCACTTCTTACTGCACCCCCACAGATGACCTGAGCGCGTTTGCAGCAGGTTTGTCAAAGGATTAAGAAGTTACTGGAGTTTCTCTTGCAACATGAATCTAAACACAAAACTCTGGTTCTAACGCATACCAAATCGCCTTCCCAAGACAAGACGCACCGGAATTCAACACCCTGTCAAAGCAGCGTCGCTCTGTCGTCTTATCAAACGACAACCGGCTAACAAATGACACACGCTAAGCGGATGCCTGCGTTATGCAGATGCCTACTATAGGCAGATACCGGCAATGGATGTTTGATCATCAGACAGCGGTCTGCAGATAGCCTTTTACTATTATTCCGTCCCATAAAGGCTGTTGCGCGGCCGGTTAGGTGTCTCCCGACGCCATATTGGATCGTACGACAACGCGCTGCCGAGCGGCGTCGGGTGCCGCCCGACACCATCTTGGATCGTACGACAACGCGCTGCTGAGCGGCGTCGGGCTGTCACCTAAACAGTCGACAACCGGCTAACAAACGACAACACGCCAACCAATACGATTTGGTGTAAGAGGTTGTGTGGTGCACCATATCGTTTTCTCGTATTTTAGTTTGTCTAGAGCACCCTTTAAAGCAAGTATATATACTGTACGATGATAGCTCGCTAAGAGCATCATGCACAGTAAGTCTACTGAACGAGGATAGCTCGTTTAAAGCATCATTTAGAGCAAGTCTTCTGAACGATGATAGCTTGATTAGAACATCATGAAAGGAAGTCTTCCGAACGTCGATAACTCGTTTAGAACATCCTTTTTAGCAAGTAAACTGAACGATGATAGCTCGTTTAGAGCATCATTTAAGGAAAGTGTACGGTACAATGATATCTCGTTTAGAACATCATTTGAAACTAATCCCTGAAGAATGATAGCCGTTTTGAGCATCCGTTATAGCAAATATACTGAATGATAGCAGCTCGTTTAGAGTATCATTGAAAGCATGTCTTCTGTACCAGAGGATCATGTCACATATGACTCCCCGCGTGTCAAGAGTCAGTGTCGCTCTGCAAACCCAGCGATATACAGTGGCTTTTCAGCGTCATTGAATTCATTGGTTTATATGTGTATTACCGCCGCAACGCCTTTATGGACCCTAACAATCAATGCTTGACACTGAAATCCAACAGTGACAGTGGTTTCGGGTCAACTTTGCATGCCTCATTGCACAATAATGAGATAAGGAAATACACTCTGCACATATTGACATAATTTTATGCCATTTAATTTATCGGTAACATACCTATTATTTTCACTCAGGCATACATTATTTTAGGCTAGGTTTAAGTGATTGAGAGCGTATATTTGGATCAGAACATCCACTTCATACTTGCCTCAGCATCGTTGCAGTAACGAGGTCCAAAATCACCTCAGCGCCAGGCGAGCGATCGCGAGTCATAAGACGGCTCCTTGAACCGAGAAATTCCTTGAACCGAGAAATCCTTCTGAAGACCGCGTAACAGGCTCACAATGTGCCTCTCCACTGCACAACGATGACAAACATACCGATAGGTGTTCAGGAACAAATATCGTGTAAGGAGACAGAGCCTCCTACTAACCTCATGAAAGTTCAATAGCAAGGCCCTAACTTCATCTCCTCTCCGGTGGACCTGACGAGCACCACTGTTCGGTTCTCGTCCGGAGATAAACTCCTATTCTGCCGCCGACTACTTCTAAGACTCTTTCAACCCACTTGAAATTTTATTTGTGGTCGAGCAATAAGCCAATCGAGGGGTGAACATCGGAGCGTCTGGGCTTGCTTCTAAGCATGGCTGCGCACCACACAGTGCAGTGCATAACCCAGACCTCGCTCTTGACGTCCCTGCACTATACCGGCAAGCAGAGGCAGCTCAACCCTCGCACCGTTTTGGTTTACAGGTCTTCGCTTCATATGTCTCTCTTGCACGGGTTTAGTGTCACGACCCAAGAGTCGATCTTTAAGGCACTGGCGAGGGCTCTATTTCACGAAAAAAACACAAAGGAGTTTCGTGCCACAGTGGATACTAGAGCCGGTCCTTGACATGCTCTCCTCTCCTCGCTTTGATACTCAGACGGCGCCAGTATTGGCACTCTTTCAGATGACAGCTGCGAACAGGGTTTCTCAGATTGCAGCCATGTCACTCACGCGACTACATGTCTCCAAGAACCCTCCATGCGCGCTCGTACTGACCTCTGACAAATTTCTGTACAAAAACCAGACTATCATCCACACGCCACCGCTCATCTCAATCTCATCACTGCTACCGGACGACTGGTCACACGCCCTGTCCCCCATGACTGCTCTCAAAGCCTATGTAGCCTAGTGTCCGTCAAACCATGACTTTTTTGTCCATCCATCCTACTTCAGGCAAACCACTCGAAGCGTCATCGGTGGGCACTTCATCTGCTCGCTTATCAATGAAGCTCACGACGTCAGAAAGTATACCTCATCTCTTGCTTGGACACGTGGGGTCCCTCTCCCAGACATCATATCCAAGGCTTTCTGGAAATCGCCCCCACGTATTTGTACACAAGTACCTATTTACTGTGAAAAGCCTCACCACCTTGCGTCTTATTAGGTACCAGGTAGTTAGCCCTTCTCGCTTCCAATGTTTGACATTTACATCAGCTAAGGCCAAAAACTTCACTACGTATTATAGAGTACGTTTATAATTACCTTACCATATCGTTTGGAGGCACTCAATGCTAAGACTTCGGGTCATGAATTACGCCGGATTATTGAGTATGTATTTACTTTATCCCACTCAAGGTACTACATTGATACCATAGGAACAATTATACACATTGTCGATACGGGTGTAATCAGGCTTATATTGCCACTACCTGATCGTTCACCCACTCCAACATTGGTGGGTAATAGGTATGAATTACTGACTTCTCATTTGGTTGTTTAAACTCGAGGCCCGCAGATTATTTTTGGCGCTATGAGCGAGTACATTTACTGCTGTTCGCACTACGCAATATTTGTATTTGCCTTCACATGAAGAGTATTTGGGCACTCGAACTAGAGGCCCCCATATTACTTTGCTACTAAGGGCTACTTCATTTGCTTCTGTTGTCACTGAGCAATACTTGTATTTGCCGATTATTACAGTCATTACCCCATTCAAACAAATGGCTCATCACTCCTGACACGGCAAGCGCTTCTTCGAAACCACTCTGTTTAAGATTCAGCCGACCCATCCAATTTATTTGCTCTTCTGGCATAGGCCGGGACTGGTTCCCTATCATCAACTCCCATATAACATCCCGATGGGATGAAATGTGGCAGCAGAGTGGACAAAAGATGCTTTCAGTCAAGCCCTCAGTCGAAGAATGGGAAACGAAGTTCACCAACAGAAAAGACCAAGTGTTCATCAACCGCTTGTGCACGGGACACACGTGGATAACTCACAATCACCTGGTGGATGTCGACATAGGACCAAACGCACCACCTTGCCCCTGTTGCCACCAAGTGGCTATCAGCGTGAAACACTTACTGATGGATTGCAACGCACTCGCGGCAGCCCGACGAGCGTTCCTAGATCCCCCGTGCAACCTACAAAGCTTACTCACGGACCCAACCTACCGTAAAAAGCTTATCGCTTTCGGAAAACATAC
>SDVV010013706.1:0-15029 GCA_016164225.1 Gammarus roeselii | reverse complement strand
TTCGAAAGACGTCCGATGCGATGCTATAAATGCCAGAAATACGGACACACGAGCCAAAATTGTAACGGTAAAAAAGATGCTCACACTGCTCCCAGGACGACCACGATAAGCGAGACTATCCCTTGTCGTGCCCATCCGAAGAACATCACTGCTTTTACTGCTAAGTAAACGGCCACCCTACGGGAAACGGAGACTGCCCCTAGGACAAGACTGAGAGAGAGATCCTGCAATACAAAACTGTATTGCAGCGAATCGCGGCCGCGATTCGCTCCCCCAGGCTGATCCTCCCACCCAGGAGAGAAGATCAGCATCATTCCGTACCCACTTCCTCATAACGCTTGTAGATAGCGGTGCAAACAAAGTTACTCCCTCGATGAACCCATTCGCCATGATGAACTCGCTCTCCAAACAACTGGGAGGCAGACCGGTGAACATAAACCGACAGGGAAAGAAGTATCTGGCCAACGTCGTAAATATCGAGCAAAGTAACGCCACATCAAGGATTAACAAAATCGACAAACACAAAGTAACTCGAAATACATCCGTTCATTAATGCTACTAGACGAATTAGGTAAGTTTTGGGAGTGTAGTTGGAAGTGAACATAAGTGCTTTTGCAGCAGGTTTAGCAAAGGATTACGGCGTCACCAACGGTTCCCTAGCAAAATGGATCAATCCACAAAACATCCACACCACCGCGTACCTAGTCACTTTCCCAGGACGAGACACATCGGAATTCATAGAAATCCTGGGCGAACAGGGAAAAACAAAAACTTACCCAGTGGCGACATGGCCTGCAATGTGCAAAAAATGCCTGGAATACGGCCACGTCATCAAATACTGCAAGCAATACATACCCCAACGCTGTAAGAGGTGCGTCGGCGAGCATGACCGAGAGGACTGCACAGCCCACCAATCTAAATGCTACCACTGCTCATGCCTTAATGAGGCAGGTGACCGCGACTGCCCAAAGCAGATGGACCAAAAATCAATGACAAACATACAAAATGACCGCAGAGTTACATGAAAACAAGCCATCCAAATCTTTTATGACGTAAACCCAAACTGACGTAATTTAAATTACGCCACAGCAGTTGAATCTACTACTATGTTTACCCCATCAGACAATATTCGCGTACAGTTAACACAAACCACTACCATGACTCCAAAATCCCTCTCCAGTACTAACAATAAAACAACCAGCCCAGCGACCGCCCTCGTAATAGAGGCGGGCGTCCCAAGCAACGAATCCACCAGTGCCCAGGAAAGCACTGCTATGGATGCTGCCCCGGTCGACTACGAGGAGAGGTCCAAGAACCCGAAAATCAAAAGGCCAAGAGACGATTCCGACGACGACGACCGCGGGATACGCGACACCCTCTTGCCACGAAGCAAAAAGAGTAGTAGCACCCCACAAACCACAGAGCGTTGAACGACTTCTGACCGTCTTAACTGCAACCGCACCCAGCTAAAACCAAAGTGAGGTATTCAACCTTCAGCTAACATGCCCAACACCAGAACATCTCACAAGTGGAACGACCATCGCGCGAGGACGCCTTAAAAATCTTCAACGAAGAACTGCTACCCCAAAGTACTGATCTACCATGCATCGCACTCTACTCAAATATCCCAACGACTACTTCTCAGCCCATCGTAATGTTTAAAAAAAACTTCATAGAAGAGAAACGCGCTCGCTCAAGAAGCAAACACAAAAATCGTACTCCCTCGTCCTCCTCCTCTTACAAAAGCACTCACAGCCGAAAACGCAGTGAGTCTAGGTGATTATGTTCTACAGAAAGCGGACGCTCAAGCGAACGCTCTCGATCTAGGACACCTGCGCCTCATAGACAAGAACACCACGAAAGTTCCTACAAACCACGCGACCGCTCCAGACCATCAAAATCTGTGTATGAAACAGATTTTAAATGAACAACAACACAATACTTCCGTGGAATTGAAAGGGACTTGGAAGCGAGAAAGATGAGTTATTATCGCTAATCTCCACCTATAAAATAATGGTGGTAGGCCTCCAGGAGATCAAACTCCGCGACACTGCCACCTTTTCTATCTCTCAATGTCATACACCGTCGCGAAGGTCACAATAATGTGACTGCACACTGCGGAGTGGCACTTATGATCCACCAAAGCATACATCATCACCTCCTCCCTCTGAGAACAGAACTCCAAGCTGTCACAGTTAAGATATGTATCTCAAGACCTATTACAGTGGTATCTATCTAGTCGTCACGAAACCACGACCTCACGGAGGCGCTGATGACCGATCTACTTAACCAACTGCATCATCCCGTACTCCTCCTTGGAGACTAACAGCTACCAAGAAGTGTGGGGATGCATGAGAACAGACCCCACAGAAGTGATATCGGCCAACACCATAGACACTCACAATCTGGTCCTTCTCAACGACGGACAACTCACACGGATCACCCTCGAAAGTGAAACTGTCATCGATTTATCAATCTGTTCCCCTACTTTAGCTCCCCAACTTGTTTGGGAAGTCCTGCCTTAAACACATGACAGTGATCACAACCCAGTGATCTATCGCTCCTTACTAACCGACCAAACAATCCTGACGCCCAAGAACTTCGTTTCAACGAACGGAAAACCAGCTGGGAGGAATACTCGACACATGTCGCATGGGACGATGTGGAGGGCCTTCCCAAAGACATTTCAGAGCACAAACTTATCATTCATCTGTACGAAAAATTCCTAAGTGAATATACCGCATGCATTTCCCAATACTTACCCTCAACCTTTTTTTCCTACATCTGGGTGGTGCCCGGTGGGACAAGAGGCACAGGATCGGCGTGATATGATGGGCGAGGCCTTCCGCCGCGCACGTTCCCCCAGGAACAGAGTAGCCTGGTAAAGGGAAACCGCCGTGTTCCGCAAACATAGCGTGGAGAAGAAGCGAGAAAGCTGGACCCAATTAGTTGATACAATCAATCAAAACACCCCTTTTTCCCAAGTGTGGGGTAAAATCAGACGTATCCAAAGTCGCCCCGAGCCACCTCTCCACATACTGTCGGACGGAGGCACTGTCTATTCTTCATACGCAGGCATCGCGGACAAACTATCTCAGACTTTCAGCCAAATATCACAATCAACGAATTATACAGCTTCTTTCCAACAGGAACAGATCTTAAGAGAAAGTGAGCATATCGACTTCACTTCCACAAATGAAGAATTCTACAACAAACCTTTCTCCATCCATGAACTACAATATGCAATTGACCACACTCGTGAAAACTCACCCGAGCCGGACCGAATGCACATCAACATGATCAAACACCTTCCTGACAACGCTCTACAGCATCTACTAAATGTGTTTAATACGTTGTATTCCAATTCATTCTTTCTCAACTAATGGCAAGAATCCGTTGCTATCCCGATACCCAAACCGGGAAAATGTCACAGCGACCCACATAACTATCGTCCCATTGCCCTAACTAGCGTCCTATGTATGACTACGGAAAGAATGATAAACTCACGCCTAGTCGACTTCTTTGAAATGCATGCAGGCCTCAACAACATCCAGTACGGTGGCCGTAAGCGCCACTCCACAACGGACTACCTCGTACGATTAGAGTCAGACATCAGACAGGCCTTCGTCCGAAGAGAACATGTGGTTTCTATATTTTTCGACGTTGAAAAAGCATACGACACTACGTGGAAATACGGAATCATGAAGGATCTCCACCGTAAAGGTTTGAGAGGTTGGCTACCACTTTTCATCCACCAATTTCTACAAAATCGCACCTTCAGGGTCAAGGCTGGCGACACTCAGTCTCCGTCATATCCGCAAGAAATGGGCGTACTCCAGGGAAGCGTCCCCAGTGTCACTTTTTTTAATCCTCAAAATCGATCAGTTAGCCGACATTCTTCCCAGAGACTGAAGACTGCTCTCATCGCTATACGCGCACGACCTACAAATAAGCTACAGACACCCCAGTCTCATAACAATCAACAACATGAACTCCAGAAGTGCCTAAACCTAGTCGGGAACTGGGCTTCCCTAAACGGATTCAGATTCTCGCCCTCTTGAACTAGAAGCACGCACTTTACCCTTGTGCCCGGTTTACACCTGAAACCAGCCCTAACGCTGCACAACACACCTTTAGCATACGAAGAAACTATCAAATTCTTGGGTCTTATGTGGGACTCTAAACTCACGTGGCGACCCCACATTGCAGCCCTGGCGACTCGCTGCGAAAGGTCGACAGGACTTACCCAATCGGTAACATCCCTGAAGTTCGGTGCCGGCCGACATGGACACCGGAATGACGCTGTTCAGAGAAAAAATACGATCGCACATGGACTACGGATCTGCAGCCAAAACTACTCTCGACCATCGCAAACAATGCTTTGAGTATCACAACTGGCGCGTTCCACTCCATTCCAATCGAATCCCTTAACGTGCTCGCTAACGAGCTTCCACTTCCTCTCCGGCGAGACAAACTTTTACTACAATACTATTTGAAGACTAGAAGTCTAATCAATAACCCAGCAATCAGCCACATCACCAACATATCGATAAGCGCCTTTTTGCGACTAAAAAGAATATATGCCCACCGTTTCCCTACGTGTGGACAACCTGCTGACCTCGCTAAAAATCAATCGTAAAGCTATTAAGCCTTCATTTTCCTACCGAATCCTTCAAATTAACACACTAACATGGATGATCATCCCACCACCGGTCAACCTTGACCTGCAAATGTACCGTAAAGCAACTACTCCAACCAATGCGTACAGGCAGGAATTCCTAAGACTACTCGAGGAAGAATATTTAGAGCAAAGTCACGTATACACTGACGGCTTCAAAACCGCGGACGGAGTGGGAGCCGCCGCTGTGTGCGGGGACACCTCACTCTCGGCCACCCTCCCACAAGAGGCCTCCGTGTTCTCTGCGGAGCTTCGCGCACTCGAACTAGCCGTCTCTATCGCAAAAAAACACATCGCTTCCCAAATACGTCGTATTCTCAGACAGTCTGAGTGTCTTCACCTTGCTCAAAACACTGCACTATAAACATCCAGTTCTACGTAAAATGCAGCACGATCTATTTGTGATGACCGAGACGGGCCAGGCAGTGGAATTCTGCTGTATCCCCGGGCACGCGGGAATAAGAGGAAACTAACTTGAGGACTCGTTTGCTAAACTGGCATCTACTCACCATGAACAATTTTTCGCAATACATTACCGGGACTGGTTCCCTATCATCAACTCCCATATAACATCCCGATGGGATGAAATGTGGTAACAGAGTGGACAAAAGATGCTTACAGTCAAACCCTCAGTCGGAGAATGGGAAACAGATTTCACCAACAGAAAAGACCAAGTGTTCATCAACTCACAACATATGACCAAACGCGCCACTTGGCCCTTGTTGCCACCAAGTGGCTATCAGCGTGAAACACTTACTGATGGATTGCAACGCACTCGCGGTAGCCCGACGAACGTTCCTAGATCCCCCGTGCAACCTACAAGGCCTACTCACGGACCCAACCTACCGTAAAAAGCTTATCGCTTTCGGAAAACACACCGGACTACACGAAACTGTCTAAACCTCAAACACCTGTACAAATAAGGTAGTCTCTCCACCCCATTACGCACAGAAATAACAACACATTTTACGAAGATACGCATTAACTCTTTAGTCTCGTACGCGAATATGCCACAATTGAAATATGTACTGACTTCATCGTGACATGACTAATAGTTCTGCACGCGAAGCCGTGCTAACTTACCTGAATCAATGACGGTCGCGCCCTACGGGGGAGCCTATTATGACTCACGTTGAGGCTCTGGTGGAAATGAGTCCCAAATCAATCAATCAATCTACCTTAGCTTCCTTCATTCTAAATACCACTGCTAGTTTCTCATTTTTCATCTCATTCGCGGAGATTTCTTTAGTAAGTAGTTTTTTGATAACCCAGTTTTCGGCCCATTCCGCTTCCTTGAGAGTCTAATTCTTATCCACTTGACTTACCTTCTAGACACTCAATAAACATTTTCCCTCATTCAAATGTGTTGACAATTTTCCTGAAAGTGATGGATTTGTTTGCCACGTACAATAAGGAAAGGCTCAAGGGGTGAGGACTCTTCTGCATTATTGATTGTTACACAGTTCACATTATCAGGGAAATCCTCCCATTCCTGGAGTTCCACCATGTCCTTGGGCTCATGTCACCAGAGTTGACTCGGCTTGATTTTTCTTGGGTTGACTGCTCGAGCTACCAAGTCAGCGCGATTTTGACTGACGAGAACATATTACCGATTCTCGTTGAAGAGTTTTCTTGATGTTTAGCTACTATTTCTGCAGGTAAGCCTCCAATGGCCTGCAGAATGAAGGTATCCATCACAAGGCAACTTGACTGTCAGATCACTTGTGTGTGGCCTCAACCCTAACTTTCTTTTCGTATGCCTCGCTTACATAACTGATGAGCCTTGCTCCAGGTATTGCCGCAGTTAACATCAACGAAAGCGTGGAAAGCTTTTTCCCTGGTGCAATTGTCCTTTTGCCCTCAACAATGTTACCTTACCTGCACTTCCCTAGGGTCATTCAGACCTCTTCTACCTTACCAGGCAATATCGAACTAAATGATAATGTATGCATTTTCACTCAAGCATTTCAGAACAGGACACAATGTTGTTGAAATTCAGCACAATATCTTACTTGAGATTCGTAATGCTATTTTTCCCTTCTCTGGCAGATTTTCAACATTTTCAAGTTCGGTGACTGTCAGTACGTCAAAGTACTGTCCAATTTGCACTGACCGGAATTTTCACTGTTCCCTTTACCACATTATACTGAAGACCCCCCTATATAGTACAGGCTGGTCCCTAGTTTGTGCTGGGACCTCAAACTGCAAGTTTCCTTGCATTGCATATAATAATTTAAATTAACATAAGTTAAACTCGGTAAAGCTAGTCAAGAGGCCTCTGAAGTCAACTCCCTGGCTCCTGGCGCGAACAAGAAGGCCGACGGGGAGTAGAAAAAAACTCCATTTAGGAGGGACCAGCATCCCCTCCAGAGCACCGAAGACCAAGATTCCAACGGTCAAGAACATCAGCCTCGCCAAGATGACCAGCACCGCCTCGGCGGAAGACGACCGGAGAGACGGTCGCATCGACGAGTTGACCAAGAACGTCCAGGAAATATTGAATCTGCTGAGCCAAACGACCGGCCTCTCTGAACAGGAAGCAAAAGTTTTCGCCGCAGAACCTAGCACAATAGACTACCGTCTAACGAGACTCGAGGGTCATGTCAAGACCATTTTTCTCCATACCCACGAACTAGTAAACAACAAACTAACTAAAGAACCCGCAACTTACACAAGTACCTCCACCTCTACGTCCGACGACAACTTAGACAACTCTTCACCCCACCAAAATCTCAACCGAGCTCCAAGGGCTGCAAGGAGGAAGCAATACATGCCATTCAATGAACACAACTTATTCAACAATAGTCCTACCTTTCCAGAACACCTGAAGATCACGTTCGACGCCAACGACAGACCGGATATTTGTCCATACAGTCTGCGGAAAGAGCTAGGCTCTTTCACTGGCCGCCCAGTCCTGAGCGTCACCACCAGCGGCAACGAATGCTTTGCCATCAGAGTTGACACAAAACTTCAAAGTGACACGATTCTCTCCAAAATCAGATTCTTTGGGAAGCCATGTAAAATGAAGCCACACCCGACTTTCTCTACAAGTTCAGGTTTGATCTACGTTGAGGATATCCCGAAGGAGGAAATCGAGGAGTACATCACTGGACTCGTTCAATACGAGGACTGCGTTGTCGCTGACCGCCCTACGGGGGAGTCTGCATCAACTTCGCGTTGGGACTCCAGTGAAACATGGAAGCAAATAATAAATAAATAAATACTACTATTACTGCGTTGTCGAAGCAAAGGTCGCATCGAAGATCACACCAAGAAGAGAGACTACCACAGCCCTAATACTTAAATTCAACTGCCCTACTCCACCAAAATATCTGGACATTCCCTTCTGCGCCACCAAAACCAAGGTTACGCCCTTTGAGAGACGTTCGATGCGATGTTTTAAATGCCAGAAATACGGACACCCGAGAGGAAACTGTAACGGTAAGCAAAGATGCTCATACTGCTCCCTGGACGACCACGACAAACGGGAAGATCCCCAGTCATGCCAATCCGAAAAACAGCACTGTTTTTATTGTAAAGTAGACGGACACCCCACCGGACACAGAGACTGCCCAGAGGAGGAAAGGGAGAGAGCGATCCTCCAATACTAGATAGATCACGGGGTCGGGCGACGAGAGGCTGTAATCTCGATGCGCTCTTCCCAAACTGACCCTCCTATCCGGGAGAGAAGATCGGCACCATTTCCCACCCACTTCCTCACAACGTTCAACGAAAGTAGTGCAAACAAAGTTGCCTTTTCAGCTAATCCATTTATGATGATGAAGTCACTCGCCGAACAACAAGGAGGAAAACCGAAAGAAATACAACGACGGCGAAAGAAATTTCTGGCCTACGTCACAGAACCTGAGCAAAGTAACGCTATTCAAAAGATTACCCACATAAACAAACTCAAAGTTACAGTTGAAATGCATCCGTCCTTCAACGATACCAAACGGATTATATACACCTCTCGTTAGCTGAAGACTACGGAGTTACCGAAGTTCGTCAAGCAAAATGGATAAAATCACGTAACGCAAGTTCTACTGCATACCAAATTACCTTCCCGGGACACGACGCACCAGAATTCATAGTAATCCCGCGTGAACAAGGAAGAACCAAAACCTACCCAGCAGCAACATGGTCCCCAATGTGCAAAAAAAGCCTTGAATACGGCCATGTCATAGCCACACACACCCCAACGTTGCAAATAACGCGCAAGCGAGTACGACAGAAAATACTGCACAGACCGCCACCCTAAATGCTACCACTGCTCATGCTACCATGAGGCAGGCGACCGCAACTGTACACATGGACCTAAAAGAAATAACTATCACACAAAATGAACGCAAATTTGCACGAAAACAAGCTATCCAAATCTGGAAAAACGAAATTCCAAACCGTCTCAATTATGCCAAAGCAGTCAAATCGACAAGCCAACCAAACTCCCCCGACGACATCCACACATCATCAGAACATCGAAACAAGACCCCAACACTCCTACCTGGCTGCAGTTCTTCCTCACCCAGCATAGCGACCGGCCCCGCACCAGAGAAGCCCAGTTCTAGAAATGATTTATGCAAAGACCTGGAGGACGACGAGATGGATGCACCCCCCGCAGTCGACCAAACAGCAAGTCTCATTACTTCAAAAACGAAAAGACAAAGAGATGGGGAAACCTCCGATATCCATGTGCCACTGAGCAAAAAGATCACTAACAACACTTAATAATGGTCCGACAGAACCAAAACCCAGAACTACCTCCACCTGTTTCAAATGTGGCTCCATTCGTGGAAAACCACTGCGATGGACAAGATCCCCCGTTAACAAACCCGACTTACGAACACACCATCAGCGAAAACGATCACGACCTCGCTGACAGCTCTTATCAAGCAGAGCACATACGCGAGACCTCCGCACAACCAGTCATCACCTGACCCAAACACATCTCACTCCACACAACCACCCACACAGATAAAAAAGGCTAAGGCTACCATAGAAGAAGAACGCGCTCGCTCACAAAACAAACACACAGAGCACACAACCTCGTCTTGCCTCATGAGCACTCGCAGCCGCGACCGCAGCAACCACAGCAGACCACCTTCCACCGAAAAGACACTCCCGTGAACACTTCCAACCCAAAACCCCTGGGCAAACTCAAAAACAAGCGCAACAGAAAAGCTCCAGCAAATCACGACCACTCAAGATCAGAGTGCGAATAGCCTTCAAAATGACCACCAAAATACTCCAGTGGAACTGCCAGGGACTCGGAAACAAGAAAGACGAATTACTATCCCTAATCGCCACCCATAAACCTTTGGTGATTGGCCTCCAAGAGATCAAACTCCGAGAGAAAGCTACCCTCAGAATCCCCCAATATATCATACACCACCGCATTGGCCACACCAACGTGACTGCTCACGTCCGCCTTCCTCTGAGGACAGAACTCCAAGCTATCGCTGTAAAAATATGCGTCTGAAGGCCAATAACAGTGGTATCCATCTACTCATCAAGAAGCCATGACCTCTCGGAAGCACTAATGACCGAATTGCTAAATCAACTGCCCTAACCAGTGCTCCTCCTTGGAAACTTCAAAAGCTACCATGAAACATGGTAGCTCACAACCTGGTCCTTCTCAACGACGGACAACCCACCCGAATCACCCCCGAAAGGGAAACTGCCATCGATTTATCCATATGCTCCCCCACTCAGGCACCCAACTCGTTTGGGGAGTTTTGCGTTCAACACACGACAGCGATCATAACGTAGTCATCATATCGTTTCTTACCAATCAACCAAGAAACCCTGTCCCACAAGAACTTCGATTCAACTACAGGAAATACAGCTGGATGGAATACTTGGCACACATCGCGTGGAGTGATATGAACAACATCTCCGAAACCACGTCGGAACACGAAATCGTCGCCCAACTATACGTAAAGTTTCAAGCCGCAGCCGAGGCAAGCATGCCCCCATATGCCCCTTCAACCTTCTTTCCGAAACCATGATGGTACCGAGAGGTGCAAGAGATAAGCGTGAAAAGCTATACTATGCCTAACGATGCACACGGTCCCCCAGGAACCGAGTAGCGTGGAAAAGGGCATCTGCTGTGCATCGAAAACTTCTTGTGGAGAAGAAACGTGGAAGCTGGGCTCAAATAGTCAATACTATCAATCGAAACACCCCCCTCTCCCACGTTTGGGAAAAAATCGACGTATTCAGGGAAACCCCTAGCGACCTATTAACATCCTTACTGACGAAGGCAAAACTTATTCTTCCCACGCGGAAATCGCAAATAAACTAGCTCAAACGCTTAGCCAGATTTTGCAATCAACAAACTACACGGCTGCTTTCCAATGGGAGAGGAACTTGCGAGAAAGCGAACATCTTGACTTTACTTCTAGAAACGAAGAGGCTTACAACAAACTTTTCTTCCTCCACGAACTACAGAGCGCTCTAGACCATACACGTGAAACTTTACCTGGGCCAGACCGGGTACACATCAACATGATCAAAAATCTCCCAGATGGCGCCCGTGAGCACTTATTAAAAGTGTTCAACACTCTGTACTCGAACTCATTTTTTCTCGATCAATGGCGGGAATCTACAATTATCCCAATACCCAAGAAGGGAAATTCCACGGCGACCCACATAACTTCCGCCCCATCGCTCTTACCAGCGTTCTCAGCAAGACCATGGAAAGAATGATGAATACGCGCCTCCTCGACTTCCTTGATATGCATGCAGGCCTAAACAGCATCCAGTGTGGCAGCCGTAAGCGCCACTCTACGATGGACCACCTTGTAAACTGGAATCTAACATTTGACAGGCATTCGTCCGAAGAGAATACGTGGTTTCCAATTTTTTTTGGGATCATGAATGATCTCCACCGCAAAGGACTGAGAGACCACTTACCACGTTATATCCACCAATTCCTGCAGAATCGCACCTTCAGGATTGAGGGCGGCGACACCTTGTCACCATCCTGTCCGCAAGAAATGGGCGTCCCCCAAGGAAGCGTCCTCAGTGTCACTCTTTAAATACTCAAAATCAACCAGATAGCAGACATTCTCCCGCGCGACGGAAGATTGATTACATCACTATACGTAGACGACTTGCAAATAAGCTTCAGGCACCCCTAGCCTCTTAACAATCCAACAGGAACTCCAGAAATGTCTAAACCTAGTCGGGAACTGGGCCTTTTTAAACAGATTCCGATTCGCGCCCTCCGAAACGAAAAGCATGCACTTTATTCTCGTGCCCGGTCTACACCTAAAACCAGCCCTAACGCTAATCAACACTCCGCTAGCTCACAAGGAATCATTAAAATTCCTCAGTCTTGTATGGGACCCTAAACTCACATGGCGACCTCATATTGCAGCCCTGAAGACTCTCTGCAAAAAAGCAACTGGACTTCTCCTTTCTGTAACATCCTTGAAATTCGGAGCCGATGTGGACACCGGCATGACATTATTCAAAACATTAATACGCATTAATTGTTTACGGTTCAGCAGCCAAAACCACCCTAGAACCTCTCTACATCATAGTAAATAACGCCCTGCGTATCACAACCGATGAGTTCCGTTCCACAGCCATCGAATCCTTGAATGTGCTTGCTAACGAGCTTCTTCTTCCGCTCCGGAGAGACAAACTCTCATTACAGTACTATTTCAAGATAAGGAGCTACATCAATAACCCAGCACTCGGTGAGGCAACCAACATTCTTGATAAACGCCTCTTTGCGGCTAAGGACATTTGCCCACCCTTTTCTCTACGCGTGGATTACTTACTGACCTTGCTGAACATCAGACGCAAAGCAATCAAGCCTTCATTCTCATATCGAATTCTTTAAATCAACCAACCAACATGGATGATCAGCCCACCACTGGTCAACCTAGATCTGCAGACGTACCCCAAAGCAACAACCCCAACAAACACGTACCGCACTACCCGACGAACAGTACTCTGAGCACCGCCATATATACACTGACTGCTCGAAAACACCGGGTGGAGTGGGAGCCGCCGCCGTAGGCGAAGGGACTCCGCGTTCAGCCACCCTACCCCACGAGGCTTCTATATTTTCTGCAGAGCTACACGCACTCGAGCTGGCCATCTCCATTACAAAAAGCGACCGCCACCCCAAAAGTGTTATATTTTCAGTTAGTCTGAGTGTTTTCACCCAGCTGAAAACACTACACTTTGATCAACCTGCCCTTGTAAAAATGTAACACGTCCTATTCACGGTGTCCGAGGCGGGCCAGGCGGTAGAGTTCTGCTGGATCCCTGGATACGCGGGAATAAGAGGAAACGAACATGCTGATTCCCTCGCTAAACGGGTGTCTACCCAGCATTACCGAGACTGGTTCCCAGTCATAAACTCGCGTATAACATCACGATGGAACGACTCTTGGCAACAAAGTGGGCGAAAGATGCTTGCAGTTAAACCATCCGTGGGAGAATGGGACACCAGGTTTTCTAATAGGAGAGACCAACTGTTCATTAACCGTCTATGCATGGGACACACGTGGATAACTCATAACCACATAATGGACGTAGACATGGGACCGGACGCACCACCATGCCCTAGTTGCCAAAAAGCGGCAATCAGCGTGAAACACTTACTAGTAGATAGTGATGCACTCGCAGCAGCCCGACGAGCCTGCTTGATCCCCCCTGCTCACAGAAACTGAACACCGGATAAAACTTATCGCTTTCGGAAAACACACAGGCCTCAACGAGGTAGTGTAGAGGTAGCGAGGTCTGAATCATCTCTGATCCCGAACTTGCTGTCCTCCCTGCGTACTAATTGAGAATTCTACTTTTCAACTTCGTGCACGAAGCTGTGCAGAATCAACGGACCGTCGTGCCATGAGGAGAAGCCCTCAGCTCCGGCGAAGAACGGAGGGACTGCTAATACTCCTCTACGCAAAACCTACTGCGTCTGTAATGAACCTGTTCTGCATATATGTTAAACTCGCTTTGTATCCATGTATAACATACTTTGTATTTGCGCTAGGCCTACTGGGTACCCGCGTAAGGTTTACTATGTTTACACGTTGAATATAATTTGCATCTGCCAAATTTTCTTTGTAGTTTCATCAACTTACTTTGAGGCCTACTCTGTACCCGCGTTACAGTTACTCTGTACGGACGTTACGACTGAGGGCCTTGCACTATTGAGTTCGGTCAGCCAGGAGAGGTCAAAGGCGTTTACCTACACATGACACTCACCCCTTTACTCACTCTGGAGTTTAGCTTGACTGATTGACTTAGTGTGTGTAATAAACTTTCACAATTCAGCAATTTCCACCAACGCAACGTAGCTCAAAAAAAAGGGTATGTGTGTGAGGAGGGACAGAAAAAAAAACTGTAAGGTTAAAGTTAATCTATATTTAGCAAAAGAATTACCGAAGGAGATGAACCTCCTCTACACGCACACACTTTCACACATCATGGTGTACACACCGTAGACAAAAAAAACTACCGCTTATGTTGTGGAAAAGAACACACCTAGGGCTACAAAATAGTCGGGGCCCAACATAACACCTGCACCCTAGAATCAAAATAACGGGCACGTATGCCAATACACAGTAATATTGAAAGTGGCACGTATGCTAATACTAAAATAACGGGCACGTATGCCAACACAGTAAAATGAATGTGGCACGTATGCCAATACACACACAAAAGGGCACGTATACCAAATAGATTGAAAGTGGCACGTATACCAATACACACACAAAAGGGCACGTATGCCAAATAGATTGAAAGTGGCACGTATGCCAATACACACACACAAAGGCACGTGTGCCAAATAAAACTAGTAAAAATGGCACGTATGCCAACAACTAAATGAATGTTTACAAGTGTTTACAAGTGTAGGAAGACAACAACAGGCCTATTGGCCCAAACTAGGTTGCCTTTTGGCAGCAAGAGTGTTAGTTCTGGAGTAGAACATCTAAGAGGCCTATTGGCCCAAACTAGGTTGCCTTTTGGTGGCAAGAGGATTAGTTTTGAAGTAGAACGTCGAAGAGAGCTTCATGTGCCATTTCTAATTTCTTTATAACAACAGGAAATAGAACGGTTTAGCTATTTATCGGCGATTTATGTAGAACTTATCGAGCCGCGACTTAAACGTTTCGATTGCATTGCTGTTTACAACCTCCGCTGGAAGTTTGTTCCATTCTTCGACAACTCTATACGTGAAGAAATTGCGCGTGATGTCGAGTGAGAAACGTTTCCCAACGATTTTGTATCCATTGTTCCTAGTCACTCCGTTTGTATCTAGAGTGAAAAGGCTCGCTCGGTCGACGTTTTCCTTACCCTTCATAATCTTCCACACTTCTATCATGTC
>SDVV010013705.1:4763-15030 GCA_016164225.1 Gammarus roeselii | reverse complement strand
AAGGGTGTTGAGATCAGTGTCGTATTGTGTGGAAAGGGTGTTGAGATCAGTGTCGTATTGTGTGGAAAGGGTGTTGAGATCAGTGTCGTATTGTGTGGAAAGGGTGTTGAGATCAGTGTCGTATTGTGTGGGAAGGGGGTTGAGATCAGTGTCGTATCGTGTGGAAAGGCTGTTGAGATCAGCGTTGTATTGTGTGGAAAGGGTGTTGAGATCAGTGTCGTATTGTGTGGAAAGGGTGTTGCGATCAGTGTTGTATTGTGTGGGAAGGGTGTTGAGATCAGTGTCGTATTGTGTGGAAAGGGTGTTGAGATCAGTGGCGTATTGTGTGGAAAGGGTGTTGAGATCAGTGTCATATTGTGTGGAAAGGGTGTTGAGATCAGTGTCATATTGTGTAGAAAGGGTGTTGAGATCAGTGTTGTATTGTGTGGAAAGGGTGTTGAGACCAGTGTCGTATTGTATGGGAAGGGTGTTGAGATCAGTGTCGTATTGTGTGGAAAGGGTGTTGAGATCACTGTCGTATTGTGTTGAAAGGGTGTTGAGATCAGTGTCGTATTGTGTTGAAAGGGTGTTGAGACCAGTATCGTATTGTATGGGAAGGGTGTTGAGATCGGTGTCGCATTGTGTGGAAAGGGTGTTGAGATCAGTGTCGAATTGTGTGGAAAGGGTGTTGAGATCAGTGTCGTATTGTGTGGAAAGGGTGTTGAGACCAGTATCGTACTGTATGGGAAGGGTGTTGAGATCAGAGTCGTATTGTATGTGAAGGCTCACATCAGATTAGCAATGAAGGTGCTTAATCTCACTCATGACGCCATTGGGACTATATTTAGAAATGTTTTGAAGTGAAAGGCCTACAGACCTCACCAGGATTAAAAATTCCAATTCATGCAAGGAAAGAGTTTAAGACGGCAGCCATAGGTTCGGTCGGACCTTTAGGGAGAGAAGGAAATCTCATAAAATATATATGCTCTAAGGGCTCGATGTGTTGACTCCGATCATGATGTACCGAGTCCTTGGCCTAATTGTAGGGTGGGGGGAGTCTCACAGGACATTCTCACTGTGGAAGGTGTCCAGCACGGCGCGTGTGGCGATGTTGAGAGCAGCTAAAGAGCTGATGGCGTGGTGGAGGGCCTTAAACACGCTGAAACACCTGGCGGGGGAGAGAGGGGGATAGGAAAACAATGTGAAAAGAGTAAAAAAAACATGTTCCATACGAGCCGTAGGGTCAAAACATTCCAGATTATACCATCAGATGACGTTGGAGCGTCGAGTTGGTGACGGCAAACACAAGGTCAGTAGATTTATTATTTGGTGAATCGAAATCGAAGAAATTGCGTCGTTTTTGCCCGGAATTTAAGAAAACTCGCGGGGACTTCCGCCTCGGCAAACGCCATCCTCCGAGAAGTATCTGTTTCTATAAGGTATCGGATAATTTGTTTGCTGTCATATGGAGGTTGTTATGACTGGCCACTCAATAGGTATTGTTCATAAATGAATGTTGTTATGACTGGCTACTCAAAGGTATTATTTATATATGAATGTTGTCATGACCGGCTACTCAATAGGTATTGTTTATAAATGAATGTTGTTATGACTGGCTACTAAATAGGCATTGTTTATATATGAATGTTGTTATGACTGGCTATTCAATAGGTATTGTTTATATATGAATGTTGTTATGACAGGCCACACAATATGAATTTTCGCACCTTATGGAGGTTGTTATGACTGACTAATCAAAAGGTATTGTTCATATATAAAGGTCGTCATGACTGACTACTCAACATGAATTAATAAGAAATGAAAGTTATTATGACTGACTACTCAAAATGAATTATTTAAATAGGCCTGTGTTATGACTGCTCAATATGATCAGCCTCACTCTTCCATGGTTCTTCTCTTCCCCTTCTTCTCAATAGTGAATTGGCTGTCAGAGGAAAGACTTTTGCCGCTCGCCGTGGGTGGGCTATTCCTCTTCTGTGCAGGTGGACGAACATCAGAAATCTTCGTCCCACCGTCAAAGGACGACGTCAACTCTGCAGCTGACGGCCCCGCCCCCACAGAGCCAGACGATGCGGCCTCCAACAGCTGTCTGACCACCGTATCGGGGACAGACCCAGACAGGTGGGCGTGGAGTTCCTGGTAGGGCGTTATACATGAGGATAAAGAGTTATCTGTAATTACACACATGCGAATAGATACAAAGTGTCTTCAGCACAAGGAAAAATATATAGCTAGCAAGCCTACTGCAGCAGTAGATTTCACATATACAGTAATTCCTTTACGCCGCATGACCCGTTGTCTATTCCGCAACGTCGCGCCGCATGATCCGTGGTCTATTTCGCAACGTCGCGTCGCATGACCCGTTGTCTATTCCACAACGTCGCGCCGCATGACCCGTGGTCTATTCCGCAACGTCGCGTCGCATGACCCGTTGTCTCTTCCGCAACGTCGCGCCGCATGACCCGTTGTCTATTCCGCAACGTCGCGCCACATGACCCGTCGACTATTCCGCAACGTCGCGCCGCATAACCCGTGGTTTGTTCCGCAACGTCGAACCGCAAGTGCCGTGGTCTGTTCTGCTAAGTCGTACTTTAACCTCATAGAAGGACGGTCTAAAGAAGCTCAGTCCCAACACGGGATGCGATGGGTCGATGCCTGCTAGAACAATGCTCACGACGTGGCAGCTTCCACTTTAACCTCATAGAAGGACGGTCTAAAGAAGCTCAGTCCCAACACGGGATGCGATGGGTCGATGCCTGCTAGAACAATGCTCACGACGTGGCAGCTTCCACTTTAACCTCATAGAAGGACGGTCTAAAGAAGCTCAGTCCCAACACGGGATGCGATGGGTCGATGCCTGCTAGAACAATGCTCACGACGTGGCAGCTTCCTATTGACACTGCGTTTACAGTAGCCAATCAAAAGGTGCCACGGGACGTTGTCCCCGCAGGCAGCAATCGACACAACAGGGCAGTGCATTCGGCCGATGAAACTGAAGGCGTGGAGGTGGTTTCAAATGTTGCCAAACAAGCGCAAACGTCGGCAACCAATTGAAAACATCCACGCGCGCTGCATGAATCCAGCTGACAGCGGTACAACAAAGGGGAGGGAGGGGGAGGAGAGAAAGGTAAGGTGCTATGGCTCTCACCTTTACAAGCTGACAGCGGTGCATCAAAGGGGAGGGAGGGGGAGGAGAGAAAGGTAAAGTGCTATGCTCTCACCTTTACAAGCTGACAGCGGTACATCAAATGATAGAGAAGGGGTACAAAGAAAGGTAAGGTGCTATGGCTCTCACCTTTACAAGCTGACAGCGGTGCATCAAAGGGGAGGGAGGGGGAGGAGAGAAAGGTAAAGTGCTATGCTCTCACCTTTACAAGCTGACAGCGGTACATCAAATGATAGAGAAGGGGTACAAAGAAAGGTAAGGTGCTATGGCTCTCACCTTTACAAGCTGACAGCGGTGCATCAAAGGGGAGGGAGGGGGAGGAGAGAAAGGTAAAGTGCTATGCTCTCACCTTTACAAGCTGACAGCGGTACATCAAATGATAGAGAAGGGGTACAAAGAAAGGTAAGGTGCTATGGCTCTCACCTTTACAAGCTGACAGCGGTACATCAAATGATAGAGAAGGGGTACAAAGAAAGGTAAGGTGCTATGGCTCTCACCTTTACAAGCAAATTTCATGTAAAATGACTATTCAAATCTACTTGATTAGGAGGCTCGTCTCCACCGGAACTTGAGCATAATCAGCTTCTGTAAGCTTCCTCATATGTATATATTACTCTAGAGCATGTATTTAGTTATGGTTGGCCCCACTTACTATTTTAGGCATCCGTCTACAAAACTCTTCCACCGCCATCTTGTTTCCCCGGGGATCCGTGAAGGAGGAAGTCCACGAGTCCCTGCAAAGTGATTTCTGCTTGAGTTCGTCGTTCATTGTTTTTCGCTTCTAGCTTGAAGATTAGATTAGACTCCTCCTCTCTGCAGGAGCTCACTCACGACTCGGAGCGCAGACCAGCAGCGTACTTGGACGGGGACGTGGAGAAGCAGCTGACCGTGACTCAACAGGAAGCTTTCAATGTCAGCTGGACCCGTGTTTTTTTTTGTAATCAGAAGTATCACGAGTTCAATCGCTTCTTAAAACGGTTGCTACGAAAGTGGTTAAATCAATAAAACGATAATGCTCGGAAGGCCGTTGTTTCTTTAGACTGTGTTAGCACCGAAGCAAAGCGATGAATTAATCCTGTGAAATTGTATGCCATACTGCACCACCGCACCCAAGTGAGCAGTTGTGTCACTGCACCACCGCATCCAAGTGAGCAGTTGTGTTACTGCACCACCGCACCCAAGTGAGCAGTTGTGTCACTGCACCACCACATCCAAGTGAGCAGTTGTGTTACTGCACCACCGCACCCAAGTGAGCAGTTGTGTTACTGCACCACCGCACCTAAGTGAGCAGTTGTGTTACTGCACCACCGCACCTAAGTGAGCAGTTGTGTCTCAGCACCACCGCACCCAAGCGAGCAGTTGTGTCACTGCACCACCGCACCCAAGCGAGCAGTTGTGTTACTGTACCACCGCATCTAAGTGAGCAGTCGTGTTACTGCACCACCGCACCCAAGTGAGCAGTTGTGTTACTGCACCACCGCACCCAAGTGAGCAGTCGTGTTACTGCACCACCACACCCAAGTGAGCAGTCGTGTTACTGCACCACAGCACCCAAGTGAGCAGTTGTGTTACTGCACTACCGCACCCATGTGAGCAGTCGTGTTATTGCATCACCGCACCCAAGTGAGCAGTTGTGTTACTGCACCATCGCACCCAAGTGAGCAGTCGTGTTACTGCACCACCGCACCCAAGTGAGCAGTTGTGTGAGGTGCTCTTTTAGAGATTGCCACCAACATTAGAATAAGATTGCATTAGGGCTTATTTCGACGGGAGACGCTGATGGATTCATAGATCGTGTTCACGTGTGAGCGCGACTCGACTTGAACCAAAGCACCGTAGGGGTGTACAAGAATACAAACCAGCACTCCAAAAACAGGACCAACCACCTGAAAGGCTTCACTATATTCGTTGTTTTGACCGCCGTCTTCCGCGCCATCGGCGACTCGACAGAAAAGTTTAATCACGGAGAATGCAGCTTCAACATCCGAGAAAAGAGCAAAGCTATCCTCCTTCTGAGTTCTTGAACGTGACATGGATTTTTCTCAAGAGCCTTTTATCTGACCCAGTCTTCTAGATTAAATCTGGTTAACGGTTTGTTACTGCTCAATTTCAAATAAATCGTACAAATTTTAATTGACCAACTGTGTGAATCTTCCTTTATTCGCTCACAAAACATATAAGGATAAAACAGTAAAATTTGGATACGAATATTTTGCAATGATTTCAGTTTGTCAAAAATACGTATAAGTCCTGTTGCTTTCAAACTCTGGGAGAAGGTTGAATCATAAATATTCTTTCTCAGAATGTTACTTGGGAATACTGTTGCTTCCAAACTCTGGGAGAAGACTGAATCATAAATATTCTAGCTCAGAATGTTACGTAGGAATACTGTTGCTTCTAAACTCTAGGAAATTATCGAATCATTATTATTTCATCTCAAAATGTTACGTAGGAATACTGTTGCTTCTAAACTCTGGCAGAAGATTGGATAATAAATATTCTATCTCAGATTGTTACGTAAGAATACTGTTGCTACTAAACTCTGGGAGAAGATTGAATCATAAATATTCTATGTCCGAGTGTTACGTAGGAATACTGTTGCTTCTAAACTCTGGGAGAAAACCGAATCATAAATGTTCCGTCTCAGAATGTTACGTAGGAATACTGTTGCTTCTAAACTCTGAAAGAAGATTGAATAATAAATATTCTATCTCAGAATGTTACGTAGGAATACTGTTGCTTCTAAATTCTGGGAGAAGATTGAATCATAAATATTCTATCACAGAATGTTACGTAGGAATACTGTTGCTTATAAACTCTGGGAGAAGATTGAATCATAAATATTTTTTCTATCTCAGAATGTTACGTAGGAATAATGTTGCTTCTAAATTCTGGGAGAATATTGAATCATAAATATTATATCTCAGAATGTTACGTAGGAATACTGTTGCTTATAAACTCTTGGAGAAGATTGAATCATAAATATCCCATCTCAGAATGTTACGTAGGAATACTGTTGCTTATAAATTCTGGGAGAAGATTGAATCATAAATATTCTATCTATCTCAGAATGTTACGTAGGAATACTGTTGCTTCTAAACTCTGGGAGGTTATTGAATCCTAAATATCCCGTCTCAGAATGTTAATGCTGTGATTTGATGTGAGCCTCATTTCCACCGGAGCCTCAACGTGAGTCATAATAGGCTCCCCCGTAGGGCGCGACCGTCATTGATTCAGGTAAGTTCGCACTGCCTCGCGTGCAAAAATATTAGTCTTGTCGAGATGAAATCAAGTACATATTTCAATTGTGATACAAGCGCGTACAAGAGAGTGAAGAGTTGACGCGAATCTTCGTTGATGTATTATCTCTGTACGTAATAGGATGGAGGGACCGCCTCATTTGCACAGGAGTTAAGGGTTTAGACACCTTCGTATAGTCCGGTGTGTTTTCGAAAGCGATAAGTTTTTAACGGTAGGTTGGGTCCGTGAGTAGGCTATGTAGGCTGCACGGGGAATTTAGGAATGCTCGTCGGGCTGCCGCGAGTGCGTTGCAATCCATCAGTAAGTGTTTCACGCTGATAGCCACTTGGTGGCAACAGGGGCAAGGTGGCGCGTTTGGTCCTATGTCGACATCCATCAGGTGGTTGTGAGTTATCCACGTGTTTCCCGTGCACAAGCGGTTGATGAACACTTGTTTTTTTTCTGTTGGTGAACTTTATTTCTCATTCTCCGACTGAGGGTTTGACTGAAAGCATTTGTTGTCCACTCTGTTGCCACATTTCATCCCATCGGGATGTTATATGGGAGTTAATGATAGGGAACCAGTCCCGGTAATGTATTGCAAAAAATTGTTCTTGGTGAGTAGATGCCAGTTTAGCAAGCGAGTTCGCAAGTTCGTTTCCTCTTATTCTCGCGTACCAGGGGATTCAGCACAATTCAACTGCCTGACTCGTCTCGGACATCACAAAGAGATCGTGCCGCATTTTTCGTAGAGCGGGATGTTCATGGTGCAGTGTTTTAAGCTGGGTGAGGATTCTCAGACTGTCTGAGAATGCAACGTACTAGGGGAAGCGATCTGTATTTGCAATAGAGATGGCTAGTTCGAGTACGTGGAGCTCCGCAGCGAACACGGACGCCTCTTGCGGGAGGGTGGCCGAGAGTGGGGTGTCCCCGAACACAACGGCGGCTCCCACTCAGTCCACGGTTTTGGAGCCGTCAGTGTATATGTGGCGGTGCTCTAAATATTCTTCCTCGTGTAGTCTTACGAATTCCTGCCGGTACGCGTTGGTTGGAGTAGTTGCTTTAGGGTACACTTGCAGGTCTAGGTTAATCGGTGGTGGGTTGATCGTCCATGTTGGTGTGTTAATTTGAAGGATTCGGTAGGAAAATGAAGGCTTAATAGCTTTACGATTGATGTTGAGCGTGGTCAGCAGGTTGTCCACACGTTGGGAGAACAGTAGGCTGCATTTTTTTGCGGCGAAAAGGCGCGTATCGGATATGTTGGTGTGATGTGGCTGATTGCTGGGTTGTTGATTAGACTCCTAGTCTTAAAATAGTATTGTAGCAAAATTTTGTCTCGCCGGAGCGGGAGTTCGTTAACGAGCACGTCATGGGATTCGATTGGGGTGGAACGGAACGCGCCAATTGTGATACGCAAATCATTGTTTGCGATGGTCGAGAGTAGTTTTGGCTGCAGATCCGTAGACAACGGCTCCGTAGTCCATGCGCGATCGTATTATTGCTCTGAACAACATCATTCCGGTGTCCATGCTGGCACCGATCTTCAGGGATGTTACCGATTGGATAAGTCTCGTCGACCTTTTGCAGCGAGTCTCCAGGGCTGCAATGTGGGATCGCCACGTGAGTTTAGGGTCCCACAAAAGACCCAGGAATTTTATAGTTTCTTCATTTACTAGAGGGGTGTTGTGCAGCGTTAGGGCTGGTTTCAGGTGTAAACCGGGCACAAGGGTTAAGTGCATGCTTTTACTTCATGTTTAATTGTCATGAGGCTGGGGTGTCTGTAGTTTATTTGTAGGTCGTCCACGTATAGTGATAAGAGCAGTCTTTCGTCTCGGGGAAGAATGTCGGCTAAGTGATCGATTTTGAGGAGAAAAAAAAGAGTGACACTGAGGACGCTTCTCTGGGGAGCGCCCAGCGGACATGACGGAGACCGAGTGTCACCAACCTTGACCCTGGAGGTGCGGTTTTGTAGAAATTGATGGATGAAACGTGGTAGGCGACCTCTCACACCCTTACGGTGGAGAGAGACCCTTATGATCCCGTATTTCCACGTAGTGTCGTATGCTTTTTCAACGATGAAAAATATGGAAACCATATGTTCTCTTCGGACGAAGGCCTGTCTAATGTCTGATTCTAGTCGTACGAGGTCGTCCGTTGTGGAGTGGCGCTTACGGCCACCGCACTGGATGTTGTTAAGGCCTGCATGCATTTCAAGATAGTCGATTGGGCGTGAGTTTATCATTCTTTCCATAGTCTTACATAGGACGCTAGTTAGGGCAATGGGACGATAGTTATGTGGGTCGCTGTGACATTTGCCGGCTTTGTGTATTGGGAAAATTACGGATTCCCGCCATTGATCGGGAAAGAATGAGTTTGAATACAACGTATTGAACACATTCAGTAGGTGCTTGGCAGCATTGTCAGGAAGGTGTTTGATCATGTTGATGTGCACTCGGTCCGGCCCGGGTGAAGTTTCTCGAGTGTGGTCGATAGCATACTGCAGTTCATGGAGGGAAAAAGGTTTCATGTAGAATTTTTCATTTACGGGAGTGAAGTCGATATGCTTACTTTCTCTTAGGATTTTTCCCCGTTGGAAAGACGCCGTGTAATTTGTTGTTTGTGATATTTGGCTGAAAGTTTGAGCTAGTTTATCTGCGCATGAAGAATGTGTCTCCGTCCGACAAGATGTGGATGGGTCGCTCGGGGCGACATTGGATACGTCTGATTTTCCCCCACACTTGGGAAAGAGAGTTCTTTCGATTGATTGTGTCAAGTAATTGGGTCCAGCTTTCTCTCCACGCGAAGTTTGAGGAACACTGTGGTTTCCCTTTTCCAGGCTACTCGGTCCCTGGGGGACCGGGGCGGCGGAAGGCCCTGTACATCCTTTCGCGCCGATCCATTGCTTTTTGTACCTCCGGGCACCACCAAGGTTTTGATGAAAAGGTTGAGGGTAAAGATTGGGGAACGCTTGCAGCATCTGCACTTTGGAATTTCTCGTGCCGATGTATGGCGAGGTCGTACTCTGAAATGTCTTCGGAAAGGCCCTCCACATCATCCCGTGCAACGTGCGTCGAGTATTCCTTCCAGCTGGCTTTCCGGTAGTTGAATGGAAGTTCCTCTGCGTCGGGATTGATGGGTCGGTTGGTATTTATTTATTATTTGTTTCCATGTTCCACCGGAGCCCCAACGCGAAGTTAATGCAGACTCCCCCGTAGGGCAATCGGAGAGTGAAGTAGGTGCAGCATAGATCAAGAGTAAGTTAAACTTAGGTTCGAAGCAGTTTAAACGCAGTTACAGTGGGTTTAAACACAGTTGGAGTAGGTCTAACAAAGTACCAAAGCAAATTTGACATGGGCACCAAGCAAATTTGATGCGGCTACAAAGGAAATTTGACATTAGATTCAACAATTTAAAAAGAGTACCACTAACGCGGGCACAAAGTAGCCCTCAAAGTGAGCTTGACAAAACTATAAAGAGAGCTTGGCATTTACAAATCAAATTCGTTCTATAAACAGAGTAAAACTAACTCGGGTACAGAGTAGGTCTAAAAAACACACAAGCTAAACTAAACATGGATATGAAGTAAAATTAACCTATTACAGATATGCGAAGCAGATTCGTCGCAGACGCAGGTAGAGGATTGGTGGCAGCTCCCTCCGTTTTCCGCAAGAGCTCCGACGTGTAGTCACTGAGGGCTTCTTCCCGTGGCACGACGGTCCGGTGATTCTGCACAGCTTTGTGCACGAAGTCAAAGTGGGTCGGTTGGTAAGAAGCGATATCATCACTGGGTTGTGATCACTCATGTGTTGAAGGCAGGACACCCCAAACAAGTTGGGGTGCTAAAGGGGGAGGGGGGGGGGG
>SDVV010013704.1:0-15030 GCA_016164225.1 Gammarus roeselii | reverse complement strand
AAATTGAGTTATAAGACATGCCTACCACACTAATCCTATAAAAGAATATATAGTGATAAATGAACAAAACATACAAAAATATCCCAACCCCCCACCGCTACGAACCCACCAATCAAGCATCGATTGAGTCAATTATACTCTTAAGTGATTCTTCTCTAGGAATGATTCAGTCATCCTGTAAATATTGTATCTATTTTCCTTTATCGGTTAGCTCACAAAGAAATACGAATGAAGGGGTTACTGCAGGAGTAAGTAAAGCTTAGCGCAAGGGTACTGATTAATACAATCGGATAAAAACAACAATAAACTAATTGAATCTATGCTATGTGTAGAATTGATCGACAGCGAGCAGCGTAGAAAATGATATCGAGGTTGAAAATTTATCATGAAGGTGTTCGGGAAGTGAGGCTTTTTAATATATAATAATACATTTAAATTATTATCAATGAAAAGTTCCTATAAATGTATGTTTATCAATACCCCAAAAAACATTCAGAGGACACAGCATTGAACATGCAATATGAAAGCAACGAAGTTGCAATACCTCCCATGCATTGAAATGCTAATACCCTTATGTAAATATATAACCCGTTAACATGTACAAGCTATCCGCTCACTGACCCCCGTCCTACCCTACGTCCCCCGCACCCTGTTTCTGCGCGAACCCCCGTACGGCCGGTTGAGTCAAGTTGCATGAGTTGCACCCTACGCCCACCACCCCCCTCCCCGCCCAACAAAATGACTCTAGAATGCCGTTTTTGCTCCCCTTTATACTACTCTCAATATTATCGGCCGTTGAAGTTGTACTCGTGATCTATGTGTTAAATGGTCTTAATTCACCTATAAATGTTTGAATATGATTAAAAAAGGACACGCGCCTAACTCGTCATCGACCGTAGTCTGTGCTGACTTGGTGCATAATGGCCTTCATACCAGAGTACTTTTAGCGTCTAACAAAATGATTTGTCCACATAAGTTTTGCTTTCCTTCTCGTAGCTTTATCATTCATACTCCAATAAAGATGTTGTTGATAAATTAATGATATTATTCTACGAATTATACAGTTGAAGTAATACAGAAATGATTGTAAAACTATCTGTAAATCGATTTAAACAGCAACTGAATTACCCTTTCACATGGCCGTTTATATCGTTAGCCCAAACTGTCGAGATTCGTCAGTAAGTAAATGCTAGCGAGCGGTTTAATGCGGTGCTGAAGCACTGGCGTCATGCGGCTTGTTGTCACAAGATGTTAGTCGTCTTTACTTCTAAACAAACCTCGTCACCCAAATAAATTCGATACGTCATTATTAAAGTTATGCACTTCATACGAATTTGCAATTGGAAATGTTTGAATTGTTCATCTTTAATGTAAGCCTAATATAACCGAGAGACCATTAAATATCTAAAATATATCATTTGCTTCGATAAAATTGAATTGAACGCATCCTGTTAATTACGCTCTTCAAAAATTGTTATCTATGAAACATTATTTATATAAAAAAGGCGAGGCAATGTGTAGCGATGTTTGGCAACATCTTGAACCATGACTGCAGTGACATCAGACTTCAGCAACCTATTACTTATCACCTAAGCTGCTGTGCCATACACGGACAATATACTAATATTGGTATAAATGATTATACATTACCCATTAAAAGTTACAGTTTTTGATCAAAAATATCTCATTTACTTGTATTCCGATTTGCTTGTCTCCTCCTTCTTTCCTGCTGCGGCACTTATTATGAAACAATGTTTTCTGGGAGACGAAAAATCACGTTTGTCACCCATGGGAACACTTTGCTCTTCTTTAGTATACTCTTTGTACGGCAGTTCAAACAAAAACGGCGTACGCAGCCCTTCTTTTAGTGTTCAGATTGCTGGCAGCGTGAGAATCTGTGATGCAGCGACACTGAAGTCAATCCCCACAAACGCTCATAAAACACGTCTTCTGCTCGACTACCCTCTAAAAACGAGAGGACTTTCTATGCTATATCGCAATTGGCATTATCCGCTGTAGGATGAAACGGATCAAGGCGGCATTGAGGTGTTTTGCGATCATTGGTACTTTGTTTGAACATAATTGTTTGTAATTTTTACAAGGTTTCCTAAGTGGTGAGAATGTATTCTTAGACGTGTAACGAAATGTTTGTTTTTGATTGTTAAATTTGCATCATTAATCCTAATGTAATTTCTATAATGAGGGCTCTATTACTTAATAAGTAATCAAGAAGTGTTAGTATTTCAAATATGGAATACAAATGTCAACTGTCTAGCGGTGGCCTTCTTTCCCTCCACTGCATGAGAAAAAGCGTTGTGCTCCAGGCCTCTAACTATAACGGAGGCATCTTCCCAATTCCGCCACGCACGTTGCTCATTGAATATGTTGTCTGTCCCCTGAAACACATCCGTTGGTTGCATGGAGCGTTGCGCGGCTGCCGATGGCGTTCCACCATCTGTATCGCGCACCATGTTAAATTATACACCGATACATTTCATATCATTGACTGAAATACTTTCTGACAAGGAAAGCATTAAGCATATTAGTTACGTATTTCCTCCTCATTAGTTTGGTATTTCCTCCTCGATCACCATTTTATCATGATTTATTTAATCCCGGTTGAGTTTTTCCTCTGCGGTGTGTCATGTCTAATTAAACCACAGCAAAATGGTGAACCTGAACACTGCATTATTTGAGTCATCGGTCCTTTTCAACGTGTTACAAAGTAAAATACGGCCCCTAATGACAGCTGATTCACTACTAAGTCCAGTCCATGCAGAAGCTGCTACATGTGTTACCCAGTCCGCATTCGTCGTCGTGTTGTCGACGTATTTTCGCCGGAAGCGTTGGTCCAGTTCTGATCGCTCATCACAGACACAAATTTCTCCGTCTGAGGGCCGTGCTATCATTGATAATGTCCAAGTATGGGTGATCGGTTCTAATTCGTCACTGATTGAAAAAATAATCTATGATACAGTACCAGAATATCGTTGATCACCCGGCAATCCAGTTTTATGCGTGGGTGGTCAGATGTAACCCAAAAAAATGGGATCGTAATGCCGGGACATCTTTAATTGCCCGGCAAAGGTGGTTAGGTGTGGATGGCAAGACATAACCCTCACCCATCCCGCATTCAGCACAAGCTTAGGTATTATCTCTGATCACCCGGTAACTGAACAATTGTTGAGTGCCGCACAGCTTGGAGTGGATGGATGATTATTCATTTTAAAGATCGTTAACACTTTATTTTAGTATTTCTTATTGCGTGGGCTCTATTATTTTTCTCTGCCTTTTTTCACAGTGATAAATTCTGCATTTGTTATTATTATATATATCGAGGTTGGTTGAGACAAGGTGACCCAGGGAAGGGGGGTACTCGTGGGACCCACGGGGAACCTACTCTGTAACTACGGTAAACCTACTCTGTAACTACGGTAAACCTACTCTGTAACTACGGTAAACCTACTCTGTAACTACGGTAAACCTTCTCTGAATCTACGTTGAACCTACTCTGAATCTACGCTGCACCTACTCTGCCACTCTTCAATTGCCCTACGGAGGAGCCTGCCTTAACTTCGCATTCGGACTCCGGTGGAAAACTACTACTTCCGAGTGCCGCACTGGCTTTCACGCGGAAAAATGATACGCTTTCAAGGAGTGCATTAAACTCCGTTGCCTAAATATGGCTTATGATTGCTGGAAAGGGAATGATAGAGTGTATCTTGATTAGCTCTCTGTGCTTATTCTCAAAGCTGTCGTTTGTAAGTGGGCATTCAGGGCTGGTTTGCGCACTAAATAGCGTTCAGACGGCACACAAATGAATCAAAGGATCTAAAATATAATTAGGTATAACGACAAGTTGATTAATTAACTGAAATATCTGAATGCACAGATGATTTGTACCAAGTCTTCGTCAGCGTCAGCTGTTCTGAAGACAGGATTTGTTACTTAGATATACTTAATATCAACTTATACATAAGGTTATTGGGTAAAATATATCTCTACACTCCACCATTCGATGAACATTGTTGAAGGTCATTCTCTATTCTTCATTGTTCGTGTAAGGTCAAACTGGCATTTCCTTAATCATGACAATATACTCTTTAAACTGACATTTTACATAAAAACCAGGAGTAGCAAATACCCAACATGAGGTTGTATATCAAATTTACTCTCGTAATGTTTGGCTTAAGAAAGCACAAATCTTGAAACATGGTTAGCATGACATGTTACATATGCACAATAAAACATTTCACTGAGTCATAAAAGATTGGCCCAAAAATTCAAAAGGTTTCTCCATGACCGAGATAACAGGAAATTGAACACATGAACAGGTGACAAATGAATGAGTTTCGTTGAAATTATACTGACGAAAAAGAAATAGTTCACAAAGTAAACTGCATAGCGGAAGTGAATTACAAGCAAAAAAAGGCTGGTAAATGTGTTCAAACAGGTATAATTTCAGTTCACTGCCACTCGTGCTCATATCTATAGTAATAAAAGAAATTGAAGTTTTTCCCAAGTTGCTCCCGTACTGACTTACGGCTTTTACGTTGGTCAGGACGGCACACTGACTGAAGCATGCATTCGTAGTAATTGAACACCAATTGTTATCTGCACTAAGGGACTTGCAATGAGGATTGGTGAAACAGTCACTAAACTGCGATGGTATGCGCTCTCAGCACAACTGCATTCGGTTTTGACGACTTAGAACAAACTTGGTCTACTTAACATCGTCATGAAACGTAAACGTTTCGTTTGCAAACTCACAGACGACCTCGCCGCTCTTCAAGTACACCTGCATTCTGTGGTAAACATACAATAATGATATCCCGTGTAACTGTGTGTAGATCTAATAACAATAACTGTAATACAAAGCAAAATTCCTACTCCAAAGATTGTTGAATAACATTTTGTATGTATATTTATTCATGTCGTTAGTACTATATAGTAATTTAAATTTAACAATAAAGATGTCTGTGTTCACATTCATTTTAAATTTCGAATGCCCAAAAACAATAAGGCCTCTTCAGCTACAGTCAATTGACTTGAGGTATGAAACTGCTCGGTGCATCAACCCCCCTCAAATAACAGGGTCAAGCGACAAACAATCGCCGAAAACCCTAGGAAAACCAGGTGAACAACCATTAGGTGATCATCGATAATCCAGTAATAGCAAAGCACCATTCAATCGGTGGAAGGAACGAACACCCTCTGGGTGATCATCGATCACTGGATTATCGATGAGCATCCTCTGGGTGATCATCAATAATCCAGCACCGATAGAGGGCGGACATCCTCTAGATAACCCAGTAATGTGCATCTGGGTTATGGCCAGCGTATCGGTGATACTATGTCTAGGTTCATCGTGTGTTACCTTTGATTAAGAAATCAATAAATGCGGACTGTAAAGTTGATTCCTTGCGTGCTATCTTTTACTGCTTTGTGTTGCCCTTTGACCCTCGTCCGAGTCTCTATCGCTTAATTCACTAAGGTACCGTAAACCGAAGTGAGCAGCGAACCGCGCCGGCTTTGGCATTTAATGTCGGTGGAAGTCCAAATGCAAGGGTAATCAATGAATGATCCTGAAATGACAGTATAATCACTGTCATAGATGTCGTGTTCTCGACGATAATTGCATCGTATATTTTCGTGTGATACTCTTCAATTGCTAAGAAAAAACTGCTTTTAACGACGCTATAAGCCGCTTGCGGTCGCTAGTCACAGGTTTGACGATACCAAATTAATGATATTTGACGGTAAAAGTTTATCTATGCGAAACCGACGACAACCGTGGAAGTTGTCTGCCTGCGTGCTGTAGATTGCCCTCCGATAATGCCAGTTAGACTGAGCGTTGTATTTATTGATTGAGCACTGTCACACATCAAATCAAATTGACATACTTTCTCAGTACCTATTAATGTATTTTCGACGGATAAAATATTTGCCTGTGTTATATTAATGAACTCTCGGTAATAATTGCTCGTTGATAACACGCTTGTGCATTTTTTTAGAGGATAACAAAATATTTGTAGCTTATATTATTTTCTTGCAGTTGAAACACATTTTACTAACCCCTGAAACGTTTCAGCAGATTTACAATAAATAATAATATAATATGTATGCCTCGTGGTATTCTGGTGTTCAACGAAAGAATGACAGGAAATCTATCCAAAATAAATCCAGGGTACAATTGTATGATTTGTATCGAATAAGGCATTTTGTTACACATTGTGTTTGCTTGTTCTACGGAACAAATAATTACGTTTAAGTTTCCGCAACAGCTGAAAACTTCTGGGAGACATGTATTTTGGGATATGTTTTATGTCACACTTGTGCACACGAGCCAGATATATCTACGTTTTCCAAATTTGGGTGGTGTTTTACTTCTCGCTGTATTACCTCACAAAACAATAATTGAAGTAGCGAATACAAAAATGAAATACGCGAAAATGTTCAGGCATTAGACATCAAGTATAACAATTGTGTTCGGACTTAATTACAGATATGCAATGTGTGTTATAATTGTGACTCTTATAGCTGAACACGGCAAACTTGCAGTAGTTAGTTGAACACTGCATGACATGCGGCAGTGACACCTTAACACATAACCGCACTACTACTAATGCTGCACCAGCCTTTACAAGTCATTTGGGATCGTTCTTACCTAATATGCTAGTGCTAAGTCAGTAAAAAAACTGTGACATGTACTGCGATAGGTTGGAGAGAAGGTCTACCTACTCTCCGAGTTAAAAAACTGTGATATGTACTGCGATAGGTTGGAGGAAAGGTCTACCTACTCTCAGAGTTAAAACACTGTGATATGTACTGCGATATGTTGGAGAAAAGGTCTACCTACTCTCAGAGTTTAAAAACTGATATGTACTGCGATAGGTTGGAGAAAAGGTCTACCTACTCTCAGAGTTTGACATGTAGTTACACGGAAGACTGTGATATGTACTGCGATAGGTTGGAGAAAAAGTCAACCTATCTCAGAGATTGACATGTAGTTACACGGAAGACTGTGATATGTACCGCGATAGGTTGGAGAAAAGGTCAACCTACTCTCAGAGATTGACATGTAGTTACACCGAAGACTGTGATATGTACCGCGATAGGTTGGAGAAAAGGTCAACCTACTCTCAGAGCTTGACATGTAGTTACACGGAAGAAATATACCACAGTATCAAGAGAAAAAGCTCCATATACTATTGTTGCACGATCAAATGCTAAGTGTCGTTAATATACTACAGTATCAAGAGAAAAAGCTTCATGTACTATTGTTGCTGGATCAAATGATAAGTGTCGTTAATATACCACAGTATCAAGAGAAAAAGCTCCATGTACTATTGTTGCAGGATCAAATAATAAGTGTCGTTAATATACTACAGTATCAAGAGAAAAAGCTTCATGTACTATTGTTGCTGGATCAAATGATAAGTGTCGTTAATATACCACAGTATCAAGAGAAAAAGCTCCATGTACTATTGTTGCAGGATCAAATAATAAGTGTCGTTAATATACTACAGTATCAAGAGAAAAAGCTTCATGTACTATTGTTGCTGGATCAAATGATAAGTGTCGTTAATATACCACAGTATCAAGAGAAAAAGCTTCATGTACTGTGTACTGTGCTTGATCAAATGATAAGTGTCGTTAATATACCACAGTATCAAGAGAAGGAGCTCCACGTACTATTGTTGCAGGATCAAATGATAAGTGTCGTTAATATACCACAGTATCAAGAGAAAAAGCTCCACGTACTATTGTTGCAGAATCAAATGATAAGTGTCGTTAATGTACCGCAAAATCAAGAGAAAAAGCTCCATGTACTATTGTTGCAGGATCAAATAATAAGTGTCGTCAATATACCACAGTATCAAGAGAAAAAGCTCCACGTACTATTGTTGCAGGATCAAATGATAAGTGTCGTTAATATACCACAGTATCAAGAGAAAAAGCTTCATGTACTATTGTTGCAGGATCAAATGATAAGTGTCTTTAATATACAACAGTATCAAGAGAAAAAGCTTCATGTACTATTGTTGCAGGATCAAATGCTAAGTGTCGTTAATATACTACAGTATCAAGAGAAAAAGCTTCATGACCTATTGTTGCAGGATCAAATGATAAGTGTCGTTAATATACCACAGTATCAAGAGAAAAAACTTCATGTACTCTGTACTGTGCTGGATCAAATGATAAGTGTCGTTAATATATCACAGTATCAAGAGAAAAAGCTCCACGTACTATTGTTGCAGGATCAAATGATAAGTGTCGTTTATCCATGCCAACACAACTGCACAGAATAGCTCAGCTCGTTGAGCGTATAGAAAGATTACGGAAAATAGTCTACTGTACTTCCATTGCGAATGTAACAAGTATACGCCTAATCAAAAGATACTATAACTTGTATTACAAAATAACAGCAGTCTTGTTTATTATACTCAGTATACTTTAATATGCAGCCAGTTTGAAAAGGGGAAATTATAGTTTTTTTCGGTTCGTTCTATGTATGTTTGGGAAAAATACTTAACCTAATCGCCGGACATCAGTTGATATGTTTTGTTCAATTTCCTAGATGAGAGATCCTTCAAAGTTACATAAATTGCATTCCAACAAGTATTCAACCAGAAGTGAGTTCAATTACTGCGTGGCTCCGCGAATACCCCTGAGTAACGACTTACCCGTCACTTCGAGAAAATTCTGGCTACGTTCTTGATATCAATGACGTGGCTCGTTTGCCTTCCAAGAAGAAATATCCTACTAATTTTCTTAGTACATTCAAACAAGTATTCAAATAAAAGGGAGTTCAGAGACTGCGGGGCTTGATGTATACCTTTTGTTGCGACAACTGATAGATCACATAAAAATGCATCCATGACTGTGACGCAATGAGAAATGTTTGAAGATGTTGGTGATTCTGACTTGGAGTCTCAGCCTACGAGCTACTCAGCCCGGGCGCTATTCTGTTACGAGCTTTTATGGGTAATAGTCGTTAATTAGGACTTGAAGGTGGTGCAAGGGTTAAATTAATACGCGATAGGGTTTTCATATTATTTTGAATAATGAAACAAGAACACATAAACGGGGGCAGCTACATGTCAAATGTGTTTGATCAATATTGTGTAGCTGTTATGATAACTGAATAAGGTTCAATATTGCACGGATACGGAGGCTCATAGTTGTAAGCGAGTAAAGAGACAAAACGAGACCGTTCCTTTGTGAACAAGATGTGTTCCCTGCTGACCCATCTCCACACTGCCTAGAGACCTGAAGTCGCCGAAAGGGAGGCGTGCCTGATCTTAAGTAGAGGCACGAACTCCTCAATAATAGGCCATCCCTACAGTTTACTAAACTCTAAAGGGGCGTGTCATCCCAATTCTTGGATCGTTATTGGCCACGCTACCGACTACGGAGAGACACAGACTTCGCCCTAAATTGAAATAAACACATGGCCTTCTTGTGTTATTTTATACCGGGCACAAAACTGCTGACCTCCTCGCTATGACAGGCAGGCACAAATGACCCCCACTTGACGACGGTTCTCGGACGAGTAACCAAATCCGAGGGCACACATCTGCTTGCCGAAGGAAGCACTTTCGAGGGTTGATAGCCTTATTCAACTGCTCACGCCGTGCGAAACTCAATCTTTAGCTACATGTCATAGGCGTGAAAACGGAGTGTTATAACACCTCCCCTTCTTACTGTGACATCGTTCTCGATGACAGCCTTTTCTGTTGACCGCGGGGTTCTAGACGTTCTCGATGTCCTTTTCGTTTACCGCGGAGTTCTAGACAAACTCGAGGTCACTCTTTTTCTACACCGGTCAGTCTTGTGCTCCTGCCTGGATATGGTCAGATTCGATATTTTTAAGTGCAGTCAAGAAATTGTTAAGCGACTGATTGACATTTTGTCCGAGGATTATATCTGCTGACGCCATTGACTTTCTCAAGCTATCAAAATGGGCTAATCTAAAGTTAGGGACTTTTTTGCATTTTGTTGACGTTTTAAAACTCGAGATCAATCAAAAACCTTATGAGTTGTGGTCGCTGGTTCCCAGTGGTTCGCCCACTTTGACGTTCGTGACATGAGAGTCGCTTGCACAAAATAGGAGATCAAGATTATTGCTACCTCTTGTAGGCGTCTTCACCATTTGGGTCATGAACTTATTGTCTGTAAAATCAATCAAACGTTGGCCATGGCAGTGCATTTGTTAGTTTCAAAATGAATGTCGGGAATATTGAAGTCTCCAAGCACGATACTGTGCTTTATTGTGACGACATCGATGAGGGTGTTGTAAAGATCGAAGTCATCTGCAACCTTGCTTTAACGAGGGGGATTTGACATTTTAATGTATACCGACTACTTGGATTGATACTATGTCGTGTCTGCTGTCAGGAATAGTGACTTCTAATATTTGCAAAGTGTTTTTCACGAGAAATAGCACTCCTCCGCCCCCTTGGCCTTGTCTATCTTTGTGAAATAGTGAGTAACCGGGGAGAGTAAATTAGCCTGAATAATGCCTGATGCTCAATTTCATCCACGATTTTGTGATTGTTATTATGTCGATACATTTATTCATTGCAGAAATACCTAGTTCGTCGATTTTGTCTCGGAGACTTCTAGCGTTCTCGTAGTAACCTTTGAGAGTACCGTTAGTCACATTAACTTGATTTTCTTGACTGAATCTTCTCCTACTATGAGGCCTTGTGTCGGAGTCATGACTTTCATTTTCGGTTACTCGGGGTGTACGGGCGGAGCGGCGACTATTGTCTCTAACTCGAACTGGACTGATGACAGAAACTTTTTTGCTAGGACCTGCGGTGTTGTTTTGATGTGCTCTGGTATTTGTTGTGTATCTAGTGTTGAAACGGGTGGAGGTCGTTGGGTCATCTTGTCGGGTACTGCTGGCGGAGTTGAGGGTATAACATCGAGTGCGTTTTTTGACTTATTTTCGGTGACATACCAGCACCTATGTTTTTAAAAATGCTTTTTGATGGCATCAAGTCCAAGCGTGTTTATGCGAGCTTTGCTGGTGATTCTATTAAATTTTTAGTACTGTGGGTCAATCATCGTTTCCCAATGATCAGAGAAAGGGATTTTCTGTGCTCTGCAGAAAGCTGCTAGGCGATTGTTAAGAAAGATCATCTTGCTTAACTTGTATCGGCTTTGGTTCGGATGGGGCAATATGCCAGTGACGTGTATGTTCTCATGTGAACCTTTGACATTTTTTAACATGGTTTCGTACTTTTTCTATGTAGACTCTGTCTGTGACACGTCTTTAGCTCTGACTTGAATTATAATTCGTTTAGATGAAGGTATCTTTTTTTCTACGATTTTGCCCTCAATTTCGTCGATTTTTAAATTTGTTTTGCCGAGTGTTTTTTAGTTGAATTCTCCCTTTTTTGCTGATTTTTATTTGAGGGAGGTGACATTGTAATCACCAATCACTAAAATTTCCTCTGTAGTCTGAGAGTCCATTTCATCGAGCAATACGCCAAAACAATTACGTATGTCGGGTCGGATGTGGTGAGATAGTGGCCGAACGTTTAGTGCATTGTCACAGCGTGACTGCCTCTTACATACTACCGTAGTGTACAATGCCTCGCTATCTTTGAATGAATTTTCAGTCGATTTGGTGCCGTTGTTGGTCTCTTCGTCTAGAGCTGAAAGTTTCTTGGCCAATTTAGAGTCAAGGTGCACCTAAAGTTTTTTCACTTGATTTAGGGTGGCCTCAGTAGTTTCTTTGACTTTTGCTAGTTCGCTGTTCATCAGATCTTTGAATTCGTTGAATTGTTTCAACACGTTTTCCAATTTTGATTCAATAGCTAGCTGCTGGGTATCCGTGTTGACTGTCGTTGTGATGGACATGTCATTGAAGGCAAGACTGTATTGTTCTTTCAGTTGTTTCATTTCCTCTGCCCGTTGTTTAATTTCCTCTGCCTGTTGACAAAGTTTGCAGCGCGCTGCCTTGCAATACCCATATGAGGAACTATGAGGAACTATTACGCAATATGATTTTCATATTATTTTGAATAATAAAACAAGAACACTTAACCCCCCCCCACATATGATAACTGAATATGGTTGAATATTGCAAGGACACGGAGGCTTATAGTTGCGAGCGAGTAAAGAGACAAAAAGAGACCGTGCGTTGTGAACAAGATGTGTTCCCTGCTGTTCCCACCTCCACACTGCCCAAATATCCGAAGTCGCCGAAGGGAGGCTTGCCTGATCTAAAGTAGAGGCACGAACTCTCCAATTAGAGGACGTCCCTACAGTTTACTTAACTCTAAAGGGGCGTGTCATCCCAATTCTTTGATTGTAATGGCCACGCTACCGCCTACGTAGAGCCGCAGACTCTGCTTCAAATTAGATTAAACACATAGCCTTCTTGTGTTATTTTATACCGGGCACAAAACTGCTGACCTCCTCCTCGCTATGACAGGCCGGCACAAATGACCCCCACTTGACGACAGTTCTCGGACGTGTAACTAAATCCGAGGGCACACATATGTTTGCTGATGGAAGCACTTTCGATGGTTGATAGCCCTATCCAGCTGCTCACGCCGTGAGAAACTCAAACTTTAGCTACGTGTTACAGGCTTAAAAATGGAGTGTTATAACAACTCAACCTATGCGCTTCTCAACATATGCGCTACTCAGCCTATGCGCTACTCAGCCTATGCGCTACTCAGCCTTTGCACTATTCAGCCTATGCGTTATTCAGCCTATGCGCTATTCAGCCTATGCGCTACTCAGCTAATGCGCTACTCAGCCTATTCGCTACTCAGCCTATCCGCTACTCAGTCTATGCGCTACTCAGTCCATGCGCTTCTCAGCCTATGCGCTACTCAGCCTATGCGCTACTCAGCCCGTGCGCGACTCAGCCTATGTGCTACTCAACCTATGCGCTACTCAGCCTATGCTCGACTCAGCCTATGCTCTACTCAACCTATGCGTTACTCAGCCTATGAGCTACTCAGCCCAGGCGCTACTCAACATATGCGCTACTCAGCCTATCCGCTACTCAGCTTATGCGCTACTCAGCCTATACGCTACTCAGCCTAAGTGCGACTCTGCCCATGCGCCACTCAGCCTATGCGATACTCAGCCTATGAGCTGCTCAGCCCATGCACTACTTAACCTATGCGCTACTCAGCCTATCCGCTACTCAGCCCATGCGCTAATCAAACTATCAGCTGCTCAGCCTATGCACTCCTCAACCTATGTGCTACTCAACCTATCCGATTCTCAACCTATGCGATACTCAGCCTATCCGCTACACAGCCTATGCGCTACTTAGCCGATGCCCATCTCAGCCTATGCGCTACTCAGCCCATGCGCTACTCAACCTATGAGCTGCTCAGCCCATGCGCTACTCAATCTATGCGCTACTCAGCCTATGCGCTACTCCGCTCATGCGCCAGCGTATGAGCTACTCGGCCCATGCGCCAGCGTCTGCGTTACTCAGCCTATGCGTGACTCAGCTATGCGCTACTCAGCATATGCGCTACTCAGTATATGCGCTACTCAGTATATGCGCTACTCAACCTTTGATCTGCTCAGCCCATGCGCTACTCAGCCCATGCGCTACTCAGCGTATGCGTTACTCAGCCTATGCGCTACTCAGCTATGCGCTATTCAGCCTATGCGCGATTCAGCCTATGCGCTACTCCGCCTATCGCTACTCAGCTTATGCGCTACTCGCCTTGATCGCTACAAGCGGTGTCATTGGTCTCACAGGTAAGGAATAGGCACGTTGGTTACAGAGTAGAATAAGGTACATCTATCCCAGAAGTTAAAACAGGCCACGTTGGTCACATTGGTTGGAAAAAGGTGCGTTTGTCTCACAGGTTAGAATTAGACACTCTGGTACAGGTAAGAAAATGGAACATTGGGCCCACAGGTTAAAATATAGGCGCGTTAGTCTCACAGGTAAGAAATAACTCGGTCATCAAACTGTTTAGAAGTAGGCACGGCACGTTGATCCCACAGTTAAGAAAAAGGCACATTGGTCCTACGGGTTAGAAATGTACACGTTGGCCCACAGGTTAGAAATGAGCTTATTGGTAGTAGAGTATACAGTGCCAAGGAGCAAGTTTATGAGGGTCCCACGAGTACCCCCCTCGACAAAAGCTGGTTGCGCTCCTGAATATAGGGTGCCAAGGAGCACATTTTTTTTTTCGGCCAATGTAATTGCTAGGATGAATGTTATTTGTTAGTGTGTCCGACTTGCTCGCTGTATATCTCGAACATTGTAGTTGTAGGTTAAGACAAATTGATCTTGTCAAATTAATAACTGATGGTTCATAGAGACTGATCGGGACGGGTGGGAAAGAAGGTAAAGGAGAAGGAAAAGGAATGGGGTCAAACGCATAGGGACGACAAGGAGCAATTTTTTGTGAGTCGGCCAATTTAATTGTTAGGATGTATGTTATTTGTTAGTGTGTCAGACTTGCTCGCTGTATATCTCAGACATTGTAGTTGTAGGCTAAGACAAATTGATCTTGTGGTCAAGTTAGTTAACGATGGTACATAGAAACTGCCCGGGACGGGTGGGGAAGAATGTAGGGGAGAAGGAAAAGGGATGGGGTCAGACGCATAGGGACACCAAGGAGCAAGTTTTTGATAGAGACCACCCGGGAAGTTGAGTGTGGGTGGTCCGGCTGATCTGTATCTGTCAAATGTCACACAAAGATTTTATCTCGAGATATATGGTCCTCTTGGAGTATAGTTTTTCCATACGGTAACTTACAGTTTCCTTACGGTATTTGGTTGCTTTCATTTACGATTGCTTACGTAGGGATTATATAGATGTACGTTATTAGGTCTTGTCAACGCAATTTATGATTGTTTTGGAATATTTCGCACGGTAGGAGGGCAATATATATTAATATATATGTTTTTGAATGACTCATTTGAATAGAATCTTTTACTGCTCAAATCCACTCGCTTTTTCCCATTGAATGTATATCTTTTTCATAGATGGTTGTAGTGGGGTATAATTGGTCACTAACTGTTGCT
>SDVV010013703.1:0-15030 GCA_016164225.1 Gammarus roeselii | reverse complement strand
TGCAGTGTTTTCAGCTGGGTGAGGACACTCAGACTGTCTGAGAATACGACGTATTTGGGGAAGCGATGTGTTTTTGCGATAGAGACGGCTAGTTCGAGTGCGCGAAGCTCCGCAGAGAACACGGAGGCCTCTTGTGGCAGGGTGGTCGTGAGTGGGGTGTCCCCGCACACAGCGGCGGCTCCCACTCCGTCCGCGGTTTTGGAGCCGTCAGTGTATATGTGGCGGTGCTCTAAATGTTCTTCCTCGAGTAGTCTTAGGAATTCCTGCCGGTACGCGTTGGTTGGAGTAGTTGCTTTAGGGTAGATTTGCAGGTCTAGGTTGACCGGTGGTGGGTTCATCATCCAAGTTGGTGTGTTAATTTGAAGGATTTGGTAGGAAAATGAAGGCATTATAGCTTTTCGATTGATGTTAAGCGAGGTCAGCAGGTTGTCCACTTGTAGGGAAAACGGTGGGCATATATTCTTTTTAGCCGCAAAAAGGCGCTTATCGAATATGTTAGTGATGTGGCTGATTGCTGGGTTGTTGATAAGACTTCTAGTCTTAAAATAGTATTGTATGTAGAGGAGAAGGTAATCAGAGTGGGAGGCTAATGAGTGATACTGATTACCGGTCTCTGCCACGGCATAGTAAGAAAGAAGGTAGTCGTAGTTCAAAAGGCTAATGAGTGATACTGAGTGCGGTCTCAGAAAAGGCTTAGTAATGGAGAAGGTAGTGTAAGCGGCGGTAGGTAGGGGCTAATGAGTGATACTGAGTGCTGGTCTCAGAAAAGGCTTAGTAATGGAGAAGGTAGTGGAAGCGGTAGGTAGGGGCTAATGAGTGATACTGAGTGCTGGTCTCAGAAAAGGCTTAGTAATGGAGAAGGTAGTGGAAGCGGTAGGTAGGGGCTAATTAGTGATACTGGGTGATGATCTAAGCCACTGCATAGTAACGAAGAAAGTAGTCGTTCAAGGTGCCCGCTGTGCCTGTGACGCCAGCAAGAGAGATCAAACCATTCCATGTATTTGCTGCCACCTTCTCAACCTATGACGTAAGCATGACAGGCTTAGCTACTCCCGCTTCTTCTGCCTTCACCCCGTTGTCCCGGCTCTCACTGTCAATTAGGTCGGTTGCGTGTGTGTCACCTATCAACGCGTGATAGGCTGCTATGAACACCTATCAACGGGATAGATAGGCTGCTATGAGCCCCTATCAACAGGATAAGCTGATATGACTACCTATAAACGGGATGGGCGATCATGACTATCATCTTTTATTGCATGATCGTAGAAATCAACCACTAACCTCTCGCCCATCCCCGCTTCCGTGCTGCTCATTCAAGGGCACTATTATCCCCCTGTACTATAACATCCGTACGAACGACGCGGAATAATGAAACCAATCAGATATAGAGCACACATGTTTCCCCGCTAATCATTACAGACGTGCACCAGCCATTCAATGGTGATTTGGTGAAGGCCTAATGGCCGATTCACTGCCATTACTGAGGCCCATTGGGACATTTAACTCGCAGTTAAAATTTATCACTTTGCATTGTTAACAATATTCGGTCGGTGTTCCACTTAATTAATCAAATGCAGTTGGCATGATCAGGTAAAGTAGTTTAGCGGTGCATTTATATTTTCCTAAACTAATTTGAGAAATAAGTATTGCTCATATAATCAGTGTATGCAACGTTTTTTGTTGTTTGCCAAAGAAACGATGATTAAATATGATTTTTTTCTCAATTTGTTTGGTGTTATTCGCTAAACAGTTAAATTAGGTTTGCGATGCAATAATAGATCAAACGTGTTCTATTTATTCGAAGTTGTTTAGTTTAAAATGCCTGAGGTAATTCAATGAATTTCAAATCAAAGACCTACTCAATGCATATACATCTTGATGGCTCGATAAATATTACGACAGGCTTTTTCTGAAAGAAACGACTGCGAAACGATGTGCTGAATATTCTACGATACAAACTCGGTGCAGAATGTCAGCTGCTGTGCAGTGTGAAGAAGAAGACAGAGTCAAACAGGATCGCTCGCCGTCTTGAGAAGGTGACTGAGAATATATGTTTCTAAGTTCAGCACCACAGAGGGTCGAATTAAATTATAATATGATAGTGGTGGAGCAGTTGATGAGTTTTAATGTGATGGTGGTGGAGAAGTTGGCGAGTTTTAATGTGATGGTGGCGGAGTTGCTGTTTTTTTTTCGTTTACTTTGTTGGTTTGCTTCTTTCATAACATGGATGAATCACGTCAAATTATTACATGATATTAACACAAACGATAATAATGAGTTCCATGCTTTTCAAACCAAATTATTAATTCATTTTACGTTCATATCCTTTAATAACAAGACGGGATCTCCCAATGCAACGCATTAATAAAGGAAAGCAAACTAACAAAGCAAACGAAATTATTAACCAACTACTCCCCACCATCACATTATGACTCACCAAAGTACTGTACCACACTAAGATTATAACTCACCAAACAACTCCACCATCATCACATTATAACTCACCAAAAAACTCCACCATCATCACATTAAACCTCACCAAACTACTCCACCATCATCACATCATAACTCACCAAACTACTCCACCATCATCACATTATAACTCACCAAACTACTCCACCATCGTCACATTATGACTCACCAACATACTCCACCACACTTACATTATAACTCACGAAACTACTCCACCATCATCACATTATAACTCACCAACTACTCCACAACCATCACATTATAACTCATCAAACTACTCCACCACACACATTATACCTCACCAAATTACTCCACCATCATCACATTATAACTCCCCAACTACTCCACCACACTTACATTATAACTCACCAAACTACTCCACCAACATCTCATTGTAACTCACCAAACTACTCCACCACACTTACATTATAACTCACAAAACTACTCCACCATCATCACATTATAACTCACCAACCACTCCACCACTATGACATTATAACTCACCAAACTACCCCACCATCATTACATTATAACTCACCAACTACTCCACAACCATCACATTATAACTCATCAAACTACTCCACCACCATCACATTAGAACTCACCAAACTACTCCACCATCATTACATCATAACTCATCAACTACTCTACCACCATCACATTCTAACTAACCTAACTACTCCACCACCATCACATTATAGCTCAACAAACTATTCCACCATCATCACATTGAAACTCACCAACTACTCCACCATCATCACATTATAACTCACCAAACTACTCCATCATCATCACATTATAACTCACCAAACCACTCCACCACCATCACATTATAATTCACCAAACTACTCCACCACCATCACATAAACTCACCAAACTACTCCACCACCATCACATAGTAACTCACCAAACTACTCCACCACTATCATATTATAACTTATCAACAACTCCACCACCATCATATTATATCTTACCAACAAATCCACCACCATCACATTATAACTCACCAAACTACTCCACCACCATCACATTATAACTTATCAACAACTCCACCACATCACATTATAACTCACCAAACTACTCTACCACCATTACATTAAAACTGACCAAACTACTCCACCACCATCACATTATAACTTATCAACAACTCCACCACCATCACATTATAACTCACCAAATTACTCCACCACCATCTCAGTATAACTCACCAAACACCTACACCACCATCACATTCTAACTCACCAACAACTCCACCACCATCACAATATAACTCACCAAACTACTCCACCACCATCACATTAAAACTCACCAAACTACTTCACCACCATCACATAATAACTTACCAACAACTCCACCACCATCACATTATAACTCATCAAACTACTCCACCACCATCACAGTATAACTCATCAAACTACTACACTACCATGACATTATAACTCACCAAACTAGTCCCCCACCATCACATTATAACCCCCCAAACTACTCCACCACCATCACATTATAGCTTACCAACAACTCCACCACCATCACATTATAACTCACCAAACTATTCCCCCACCATCACATTATAACTCACCAAACTACTCCACAACCATCACATTTTAACGCACCGAACTACTCCACCACCATCACATTATAACTTACCAACAACTCAACCACCATCACATTAAAATTCACCAAACACCTCCACCATCATCACATTATATCTTATTAACAACTCCACCACCATCATATTATAACTTATCAACAACTCCACCACCGTCACATTGTATTCCCCAAACTACTCCCCCACCATCACATTATAACTTATCAACAACTCCACCACCATTACACTATAACTCACCAACTACTCCACCACCATCACATTATAACTCACCAAACTACTCCACCACCATCACATTATAACTTATCAACAACTCCACCATCATCATATTATAACTTATCAACAACTTCACCACCATCACATTATAACTCACCAAACTACTCCACCACCATCACATTATATTTTAACAACAACTCCACCACCATCACATTATAACTCACCAGACTACTCCACCACCATCACATTTTAACGCACCGAACTACTCCACCACCATCACATTATAACTTACCAACAACTCAACCACCATCACATTATAATTCACCAAACACCTCCACCACCATCACATTATATCTTATTAACAACTCCACCACCATCATATTATAACTTATCAACAACTCCACCACCGTCACATTATATTCCCCAAACTACTCCCCCACCATCACATTATAACTTATCAATAACTCCACCACCATCTTATTATAACTTAGCCACAACTTCACCACCATCACATTATACCTCACCAAACTACTCCCCCACAATCATATTATAACTCACCGAACTACTCCACCACCATCACATTATAACTTACCAACAATTTCACCACCATCACAATATAACTCACCAAACTACTCCACCACGATCACATTATAACTTATCAATAACTCCACCACCATCTTATTATAACTTAGCCACAACTTCACCACCATCACATTATACCTCACCAAACTACTCCCCCACAATCATATTATAACTCACCGAACTACTCCACCACCATCACATTATAACTTACCAACAATTTCACCACCATCACAATATAACTCACCAAACTACTCCACCACGATCACATTATAACTTATCAATAACTCCACCACCATCTTATTATAACTTAGCCACAACTTCACCACCATCACATTATACCTCACCAAACTACTCCCCCACAATCATATTATAACTTATCAATAACTCCACCACCATCACATTATAACTCACCAAACTACTCCACCACCATCACATTATAATTCACCAAACTACTCCCCCACCATCACATTATAACTTACCAACAACTCCACCACCATCACATTATAAATCACCAAAACTACTCCACCACCATCACATTATAACTTACCAAACTACTCCACCACCATCACATTATAACTTATCAACAACTCCATCACCATCACATTATAACTCGGAAAACTACTCCACAACTATCACATTATAACTTATTAACAGCTCCACCATCATCATATTATAACTTATCAACTACTCCACCACCATCACATTATAACTCATGAAACTACTCCACCACCATCAAATTATATCTTACCAAACTACTCCACCACCATCACAGTATACATATCAACAACTCCACCACTATCATATTATAACTTTACAACTACTCCACCACCAGCACATTATAACTCACGCAACTACTCCACCACCATCACATTATGACTCACCAAACTACTCCACCACCATCACATTATAACTTATCAACAACTCCACCACCATCATATTATAACTTATCAACAACTCCACCACCATCATATTATAACTTATCAACTACTCCACCACCATCACATTATAACTCACGAAACTACTCCACCACCATCACATTATAACTCACCAAACTACTCCACCACCATCACAAAATAACTTATCAACAACTCCACCACCATCACATAATAACTTATCAACAACTCCATCACCATCACATTATAATTCGTCTGCGACTTCATCACCATTCACCAAAAATGTGTATTATTTATGTTCAATAATATTTTAAATATTTATTTAAATATTGTGAATCATTCAGATAATCCTCAAACAAAAGCAAAGAATGCAGAGATAAAAGTACTTGCGAACTTTAGTCCAATTATCGAGGTCTATAATTACAATCCTCCTTCCACTTATATAAATAAAATACATCCCAAGCGATTCTGCTTGAATTGAAATGAAAGTATAGCTTGCCATGCGTCCTTGTGCTGTATCCTTTCACAACGAGGTCACTACATCACTTGCCATGCGTCCATGTGCTGTCTCCTTTCATAGCAAGGTCACTTGCCATGCGTCCCTGTGCTGTATCCTTTCATAGCGAGGTCACTACAACACTTGCCATACGTCCTTGCGCTGTATCCTTTTATAGCGAGGTCACTACAACACTTGCCATGCGTCCTTGTGCTGTATCCTTCCATAGCGAGGTCACTACAACACTTGCAATGCATCCTTGTGCTATATACTTTCATAGCGAGGTCACTACAGCACTTGCCTTGCGTCCTTGTGCTGTATCCTTTCATTGCGAGGTCACTACAGCACTTGTCATGCGTCCTTGTGCTGTATCCTTTCATAGCGAGGTCACTACAACACTTGCCATGCGTCCTTGGGCTGTATCCTTGCCATGCGTCCTTGTGCTGTATTCTATCATAGCGAGGTAAGTACAACACTTGCCATGCGTCCTTGTGCTGTATCCTTTCATAGCGAGGTCACTACAACACTTGCCATGCGTCCTTGTGATGTATCCTTTCATTGCGAGGTCACTACAACACTTGCCATGCGTCTTTGTGCTGTGTCCTTTCATAGCGAGGTCACTACAACACTTGCCTTGCGTCCTTGTGCTGCATCTTTTCATGGCGAGGTCACTTCAGCAGTTGCCATGCGTCCTTGTGCTGTATCCTTTCATAGCGAGGTCACTACAGCACTTGCCATGCGTCCTTGTGCTGTATCCTTTCATAGAGAGGTCACTACAGCACTTGCCATGCGTCCTTGCGCTGTATCCGTTCATAGCGAGGTCACTACAGCGCTTGCCGTGCGTCCTTGTGCTGTATTCTTACATAGCGAGGTCACTACAGCACTTGCCATGTGTCCTTGTGCTGTATCTTTTCATAGCGAGTTCATTATAGGACTTGTCATGCGTCCTTTTGCTGTATCCTTTCATAGCGAGGTCACTGCAACACTTGCCATGCGTCCTTTTGCTGTATCCTTTCAAACGAGGTCACTACAACACTTGCCATGTGTCCTTGTGCTGTATCCTTGCCATGCGTCCTTATGCTGTATCCTATCATAGCGAGGTCACTACAACACTTGTCATTCGTCCTTGTGCTGCATCCTTTCATAGCGAGGTCACTACAGCAGTTGCCATGCGTCCTTGTGCTGTATCCTTCCATATCGAGGTCACTACAGCACTTGCCATGCGTCCTTGTGCTGTATCCTTTCATAGAGAGGTCACTACAGCACTTGCCATGCGTCCTTGTGCTGTATCCGTTCATAGCGAGGTCACAACAGCAGTTGCCATGCGTCCTTGTGCTGTATCCTTTCATATCGAGGTCACTACAGCACTTGCCATGCGTCCTTGTGCTGTATCCTTTCATAGAGAGGTCACTACAGCACTTGCCATGCGTCCGTGTGCTGTATCCGTTCATAGCGAGGTCACTACAGCACTTGACATGCGTCCTTGTGCTGTATCCTTTCATAGCGAGGTCACTACAGCACTTGCCATGCGTCCTTGTGCTGTATCCTATCGTAGCGAGGTCACTATAACACTTGCCAAACGTCCTTGCGCTGTATCCTATCATAGTGAAATCACTGCATCACTTGCCTTGCGTCCTTGTGCTGTATCCTCATATAGAGAAGTCACTGCAACACTTGCCATGCGTCCTTGTGCTGTATCCTCATATAGAGAAGTCACTGCAACACTTGCCATGCGTCCTTGTGATGTATCCTATCGTAGCGCGGTCACTAAAACATAGATACAAATTCATATACATCATTTGAAATTAGCATCTCTCGTAATGTGTTGCGAGCAGCACATTGCATATTAACTGAATAGGTGCATTAATCATTTAATGATGTTTAAATATTATTATACATTCTGTCGCTGATCATTAAATCTAATATACTATGAGTTAGAGCGAGTGTTACTGAAAAGAAAAAAACTGCGGTGAAAGGAATTATTCTAACACCTAAATTTATTAAATGTTTGGGGATATGATTGAACATATCCAACATGTGAATATAATTTATGAACTTTTCGATGATTGCAGCATAAGGTAATTTTATCCTGGGAAGAGAAAATTGAGAGGAAAATACTCAGAACCGTAGTCCCAAGAAAGTTCCATAAGTGACATGCCTTTCACTGAGGAGCAAAGACTTTTGAGTGCTGTCAAGATAGAGCGAATTTGGAAGAAAACTTCTTAGAGGTTACAGAATATTTTCTTGACAGACAATCCAAGGAAATCCTTTAACATCATCGCATTTAGCAAATTATAATTGTTTACGGCGATATGAAGAGTAACAAGTCTTCCCCTGGGCGGTTCGTGAAATCTCAGATGAAGTCGTTGTAAGTGGTAAAAACTTCTTTGACTGCGTCAGGAACGCACACATCAGATCAGTAACAGACGTTTGATCTCACTTACTACACTATTAGGAGTATCTTTAGAAAGCTTCAAAGTGGAAGGTCACCAGACCTCACATGAAGGTATGTTCCTAGCCCTCCGAACGAAGGGTGGTTTGACTGAGTGATCTGAAATAATGAAAAGGTTTCGTACTGCGATAACATAAAAAAAAACAATCGCACCTGGGTTTCTTCTCCAGCATCATCATATTGTTGCTGCTAATAGGACGCAGCCAGCTCACATGGCTGCTCCTTGTCTTGACCCCTTTTAGTTTAGAATCTGAAACCAATACAGTCTTCCATAGACACTGGCTCTCAATGCGACCACTACAGGACTCTCTACCTCGCCCCTCATTTTCTGCGTTTCTTCTCTCAGAAGGCAGGCAATATATGGCTTTAAACTCTGGTAACCGTCGATCAAAACTCGATGAGATCAGCGGCGAAACACTCCTGTAGTGGACCTCATCCTGAAGTATGTATTCCACTGACATCTTGGTGAGCAGTTTGTGGGTGAGCAGTTTGTGGCTAAGCAGTTTCTGAGCGAGCAGTTTGTGGGCGGGCAGTTTGTGGGTGAGCAGTTTGTGGTTAAGCAATTTCTGAGTGAGCAGTTTGTGGGCGGGCAGTTTGTGAGTGAGCAGTTTGTGGTTAAGCAGTTTCTGAGTGAGCAGTTTGTGGGCGGGCAGTTTGTGGGTGAACAGTTTTTGGGCGGGCAGTTTGTGGTTGAGCAGTTAGTGGGAAAGCAGTTTGTGAGTCGGTAGTTTACGGGTGAGTTGCTTGTAGATCTCCCGGTTAGGGTTGAGTTGTTTGTGGGTGAGCAGTCTGTGGGTAAGCAGTTTATGTGTGAGCAGTTTGCGGGTGAGTAGCTCGTGGGTGAGCAAGTTTGCGGGTGAGCAGTTTGTGGGTGAGCAATTTATGTGTGATCAGTTTGTGGCTGAGAAGTTTATGGGTTGGCAGTTTGTGGGCGAGCAGTCATGTTTTCAACCATTGTAGCAGCAGATAAGTTTTTAAAATATGTATTGTTGTTCCATAATGTCAAATAATCTTCATCAATATGAACAGTCAACTCTTATTGAATTCCACTCGTAACCGTTTGCTATTTATTTCTCGAAATGATGTTTATCAATAAAGTATTCGAACCTTCACTAAAACACTCAGGCTGTGTTATAAACACAGTTGGGTTCACTAAACTTCACTAATACACTCAGGCTGGTTTATGAACACAGTAGGGTTCACTAACCATCACTAATACACTCAGGCTGTGTTATGAACACAGTTGGGTTCACTAAACTTCACTAATACACTCAGGCTGTGTTATGAACACAGTTGGGTTCACTAAACTTCACTAATACACTCAGGCTGTGTTATGAACACAGTTGGGTTCACTAAACTTCACTAATACACTCAGGCTGTGTTATGAACACAGTTGGGTTCACTAAACTTCACTAATACACTCAGGCTGTGTTATGAACACAGTTGGGTTCACTAAACTTCACTAATACACTCAGGCTGTGTTATGAACACAGTTGGGTTCACTAAATTTCACTAATACACTTAGGCTGTGTTATGAACACAGTTGGGTTCACTAAACTTCACTAATACACTCAGGCTGTGTTAAGAACACAGTTGGGTTCACTAAACTTCATTAATCCACTCAGGCTGTGTTATGAACATAGTTCAGTTCACTAATTTTCACTAATACACTCAGGCTGTGTTATGAACACAGTTGGATCCGTCCAATTTGACCCGCCCTGCGGTATTGGGACTTTGGGTTAGTAACAAATTAGTTTACCTCAATAGCAAGTTACGTCCCCGTATGTTATCGCTAAATGGCTCCCAATAAAATGAAGCGTTGTTAACGGGCTGCTAGTAAGTGCATTGAAGATTGGCTTCTATTTCACCATGTAGACGGCGCTGCCACCTAGCAAGTTGTCATCAGTCGATGGGTGACCTTATAATAAATGGTTAAGCATGACCCTGCTCGTCTTGGTGTAGTTGATTTTATTTGAAATATCAGAAGTTTACATATCAAAATGCTGAAGCTGCTCGAGAGAGCGTTATTTAGTTAATGAATTCCACATTATGAAGGTAATTCTTCAGACGCCACACATTGTCAGACGCCTCATACGCCACGCATTGTCAGACGCCTCGGACGCCCCACATTGTCAGACACCTCAACCGCCCCACATTGTCAGACGCCTTAGACGCCCACATTGTCAGACGCCTTAGACGCCCACATTGTCAGACGCCTCAGACGCTCCACATTGTCAGACGCCTTACACGCCCACACTGTCAGACGCCTTAGACGCCCACATTGTCAGACGCCTTAGACGCCCACATTGTCAGACGCCTCAGACGCTCCACATTGTCAGACGCCTTACACGCCCACACTGTCAGACGCCTTAGACGCCCACATTGTCAGACGCCTTAGACGCCCACATTGTCAGACGCCTCAGACGCTCCACATTGTCAGACGCCTTACACGCCCACACTGTCAGACGCCTTAGACGCCCACATTGTCAGACGCCTTAGACGCCCACATTGTCAGACGCCTCAGACGCTCCACATTGTCAGACGCCTTACACGCCCACACTGTCAGACGCCTTAGACGCCCACATTGTCAGACGCCTTAGATGCCCACATTGTCAGACGCCTAATGGCAAACAGGCAGGATAAGAATCCAAAATAGGGATTCATTGCATAAAAGTCATCATAAACAAAGTTCATTTCTCTTCTTGGTTTGGAATGGGAGCCTTCGATCTTGGTGATTATCCTTACATGTTCGCCCAACTAAGAGAGACTCTGAAAGAGAGGACTACAGCTGCAATCTCTCAACGCCGGTCCATTGCCAGTGGAGGCGATAATAAACGAGCCTGTAACGGGTCCTGTAACTGCTGCTGCTGCTGCCATTGAACGAATGCTTCCTGTTGCTTTATCTCCCAAAAGGGGGCTAATACCCACTCGTAGCTCCATCAAATCTGCCGCCATTACGACCTCACTTTATGGGACCCGGCTTTAAAATTGATTGCGTTCCACGGAGTGAGAACGTGATTGGTGTGAGGGCCTGTGAAAACTGTGAACAGGACAGATCTCGGTCATAGTACTTTGTGGGGGCTGCTTTGATAGACACACTGTGAACAGGACAGATCTCGGTCATAGTACTTTGTGGGGGTCGCTTTGATAGACACACTGTGAACAGGACAGATCTCGGTCATAGTACTTTGTGGGGGTTGCTTTGATAGACACACTGTGAACAGGACAGATCTCGGTCATAGTACCTTGTGGGGATTGCTTTGATAGACACACTGCGAACAGGGCAGATCTCGGTCATAGTACTTTGTGGGGGTTGCTTTGATAGACACACTGTGAACAGGGCAGATCTCGGTCATAGTACTATGTGGGGGTTGCTTTGATAGACACACTGTGAACAGGGCAGATCTCGGTCATAGTACTTTGTGGGGGTTGCTTTGATAGACACACTGTGAACAGGGCAGATCTCGGTCATAGTACTTTGTGGGGGCTGCTTTGTTAGACACACTGTGAACAGGACAGATATCGGTCATAGTACTTTGTGGGGGTGGCTTTGATAGACACACTGTGAACAGTACAAATCTCGGTCACAGCACTCTGTGAACGTGGCTATGTTGAACACGCTGTGAACAGGACAGATCTCGGTCATAGCCCTCTGTGGGCGTGACTTTGGTAAACACACTGTGAACAGGACAGATCTCGGTCATAGCACTCTGTTGGCATTGCTTTGGTGAACACGCTGTGAACAGGACAGATCTCGACCATAGCACTCTGTGGGCGTGGCTATAGTGAAGACGCTGTAAACAGGACAGATCTCGGTCATAGCACTCTGTGGGCGTGGCTTTGATAAACCCACTGTGAACAGGACAGATCTCGGTCATAGCACTCTGTGGGCGTGGCTTTGGTGAACACGCTGTGAACAGGACAGATCTCGGCCATAGCACACGGAGAGAGTTGTTTTGGTGAACACTCTGTGAACAGGACAGATCTCTGTCCTGTTGTGGGTGTTGCTTTGATGGGCGTTGCTTGATGTGTGGGCGTTGTTTTGATGTGTTTGATTTCTTTCCTCGGTTTGAACAAATAATTTGGCGGCTCTTGTGTGCCATTTGAAGTTAATATAAATAGATGAATTCATTATCGGATGGAGAACTTATGATGGAATGTTAAATTTTATCGCAATTTTTCGATTTTTCTATCTAACAATTGGATTACAAGAGTAGAAGAACAATAGGGCTATTAAAATAACTTCGAGTGTGATGCTTTCGAACCGGTAATAAGTCGCGTGATAATCAGGGCAAGAGTTCTAACAGAACTTAATATAAATTTGAATGTTTGTATATTTAAAAGACATGAAAAAAATACAAGCCTTTCAAATAATCGTTGTTGATGGAACAACAAATTAATATCCCAATTGATATTGTTCAGTGGCACATTAAAATGAACTCACATTGTCACGAGCGGTCCTTTAGAGCAACAAACGAATTAGGTTGTTTCATAACAGAACAATCCGCTTGGAATACGTGTGCCCTCCAGTGAGTGCTTCAGAAGTAACGCATTTTAGTGAGGCGAGAAAAGCTTGAATATTCCCTAAGATGCCCATCTTGAAATAGGATCAATTTGTGATACAGTGAGCCGTGTGAAAGGAAACCTCTTGCTGGTGCAAATCAAGCACATGGTTTAGGAAGATGGACTGCTACAGAGGAGTATCGAACCAAAACTTCTCATGAGTATCCAGCATTATTCGATGAGTTTCGCGAAAGGGACTCACCAACGTAAAATGGGCGAATGACGATCATGAAAAAATAAGAAAAATAATGTATTATCCGTCATTTTTGAATTAAAACCACAGTTCATTGAGATTTTATATGAAACTTGGTTTTTTTTTGCATGAAAATCTTTCTTGTCCCTCATTGTTTTCAGCAATACATAGTTCATCTTCCACGTTGTTATCAGCAACACACTGGTCTTGTCCCTCATTATTTTCAACGTTCGTGTCCATCAAGGAAATCAGCAGTACCTTGTTAGTGTCTATCAAAGTTATCAGCATTAGATCGTTCATGTCCATCAAAGCTATCTGTAATACAGCGTTCGTGTCCATCAGGGTATCAACAATATATCGTTCGTGTCCATCAAGGCTATCAGCAATACATCGTTCGTGTCCATCAAGGCAATCAGTCATAACTAATTCGTGTCCATCAAAGCTATCAGCAACACATTTTCACAGTCTGGCTTAACCGAGTCATTACTTTACATAATTATTTGGAGCGACAAATCTTCACACTTTTACATATGTTCGTTTCAGAGTATTTTCATTTTCTGCCGACTTTATGGGAGAAACGCTTCACAATTGAACATGTATTCATTGTATTGACACGAAGTGTAACGTGTGTTAAAACAAACGCTGTAATGATTTACAGAAAAATTCAAATAAGTTGTTAGAGGAAGAAAGCTGAACGTTTTAAGCTCCGAGCGTTCTTTTTTGAGTAAAAGAATGAAGTTTATTTTGTTCATGCTTATAATCCCTAACACAAATAATCATATAATCTAAAATCGATGCAATATCATATCATTTGTTTATGTGTATAAGCAAGAATAGGAACAGCCTTCACCCCATCTAGAGAAATAAAATTACATCAAATGGAAAACACACAACCTTTTATTGGTGATCAAATAAAATGACAGGTTATGCGTCCAAACCAGGTTAAATTTATTACAGTAATAACAATTTATAGCGCAACTGATCATCTAAAGTTAGAATTCGAATGATTTCTAAACGTAACATCACTCGAATTGCAGATTTTTAATATTGAGGTTGAATAACCGCCGTTACACACGGGTACGATGGCAATATTCTTCTGATTCAAACTACGTTGGCAGATTTTGTAGTTATGAGCGATGAGTGTTTCTTCGTCCTCCAGCTGGTTACGAGTGTTCTGTAAAGATCACAAACTCGCGCCATGGACGCAGTCAAAGTGTAGAGCAGCGCCACCTCAGAGCGGATATGTGAACACCCCCGATTTGTTGGCACTACGAGTGGGTATTGAGGCCCTTTGGTGATAAAGCGATGGTAAATACTCGTTTGATGGCAGTAACGGCTCTGGACGGGCCCATAACTGGTCCGTTCATCATCTGCTTGTCAATGTCACAGCAAAGCTCATGGATAATAGTGAAGATTTGAGGTGTTAAACAATTTTTGTCGCTAACCGTTTGCTTGAGCAGGTTCGCACTGAAAGTTTTATAAACGTATTATGATATCTTTCGTTAGATTGATGACGATTAAGTTCTGTTTGGAAAAACTCCTAGCAACATATATATA
>SDVV010013702.1:0-14151 GCA_016164225.1 Gammarus roeselii | reverse complement strand
TTGGATAACATAATTGAGATGTACATTCAATTATTGAAGAATTTCAACGCTAACACTCAACACAAATCCGGTAGAATAGTTCTCCAAGGTTATATGGAGCCGGACCTAAATCCAATGTCGAGAGGGGTAACACAACAAATTTTTGAAGCATTGCATCCAAGTAAGTGTATTTTATACCCAACATCCCATGAAAATAGGCAAATTTATATCAAATACAGATATATTCTTATGATATCAAATCAAAATGTACACCAACATCTAAAAAAGAAATTAAATAAGATTTCCTAGTCTACCCTAAGCAACAACGATTAACTATTATATACGGCGTATCCTACCGCACCCAGATGATGAACCCTACTCCAATATCCGACGTGATCTGGTTCATGACTAAGATCGTATACTTACATAACAGCCATACCGAAAATAACTGACATTTTACGCTGAGGAAATGTATTTATTTTTTGTCATATAAATGAACTCTATAATGCTTTACTAGGTCACTTCTCAGCAATCTACTACTGATATATAACAAATTTAGAGGTAACACACAGTCATGATACGATGCCACAGACGTACCTCGCATCTGTTAACCCATCGTCTCTGAACAGCCTCGAACAAAGACGCATGTACAGTGGTCATGAATGAGTCTCAGAGAGTGTGTGGCCATAAAAAGCTGGGGTTCTGTTTACTGACGACTTGAGTAAAACACTACAACGATGAGTAGCTTGTCACATAACCTCACTAACAAGCCCATGAAACTCAAGATCGACGTCTACAAGAACGTACATAATTCACGTTGAACATGGATGAACTTCAAAATGACAACCAAAGAGTATAAACCACCTCTACACTAGGACCCATGCATCCAGTAAATTATCATCTAAACGTTAAACTGCACATTTGCTAGGGATCAATGACGAAAATTCCATAAAGATGCAGTACGGACTCACACCTCTTAAACATACATTCCTATGATTCTCGTGAAAAAAAAAACATAACATCAGGAACGTATATACAATAGCTAAATAAGGTTCTCTACTCTGCTATAATTCACATAAAAATTGTACTACATTATGGTATCCATCCTAATAAATCGATCCATTTACACAAACAAGCATAAACAGAATGAGCCTTTGCCTATGGGACTCTCTAACTTGTCCTAAATATTGAAGAATGGTCGTACAATAAATATACAATACCCTAACAGCAAAACCAAATTTGTAACAAATCGTCTGTTTTATATCTATAATAATTACGTCAAATATTGTATCAGGATGAAAGATGATATATAAAACACTAAAAATTAACAATATGTAACTAAATTAAACCTGAAATAATGTTCTATAATGTAGATACATGCGTAATATATCCTAAATTGTATAAATAACCAACAGATTGCATTGAAGATAGAAATTCAACAGAGAACCTACAAAACTGAAAGACCTATACTAAAACTCACGAGATAAAACAAAGCAAGAAGATTAATTCTTTACCATACCCAAACCATACATTAAAAACGTGATGAATGAGAATGAACTATCATTTAACCAAACAAACAAGAAATGTGAATAAGATACCAAGACATGCAGGTGACGTAACTGAAACCTATAGTGAATACGGTATAGTACATACAAAAATATAATGAAATTAGCCACAACTTCTATCCAAAACATGGATAAATTAACATCTCTTTAACTAAAATAACTACGGATAAATCGTAACAGATGTGTCATATGTACATATAAAACTACCACAATGATGCACCAACCGACCCCATTATGCCTGAAATAATGTGGAAGCTGCAAGCCTAAAATACCATAAAATGCCCAAAACTGTATGAGTTAACTGATCGAAATTCCAAAAACAGCGCAAATTCAACACAAATCAATCGAACATTACTAAGTATACATAACATAATATTTTAACTTACAGTAAATCCATATCGTTCAGGTATTTTCGCTATTGGAAAAACGCATCAATGGAACACTGGTATAAATGTTTCGAAACTGGATAATGCAATATGGGATAGAAAGAAACTCGTAACGAAGATACAGCATCCTTAGAAAAAAATATAAACATTAACCGCAAACAACCTGACAAATAATCCTTACTATTTCTATAGATATTATATACATATGAAATAAATTGATGGGAAACAGAACCTTGCCTGTAATCCTACCTTCAGGCTGGTACAAACAGGGCCGTTTGCACACTAAGGCTGCGAATTGAGTTATACGACATTCCGACCACACTAATCGTATAAGAGAATATATAGTGATAAATGAACATAACATCAAAAAATATCCCAAGCCCCCACCGCTACGAACCCACCAAACAAGCATCGAATGAGTCATATATACCACAACTAGATAAGAATACCAACATATATGTCCACAGAAAAAAATATATAGAAAAAATAAACCAGTCATAAATATATAACGATATATACACTCACATTGTAGCAAACGTGCCATGATTTTTTTTATAAGACAAGGAATAGGCAAGAGCAAACTCACGTAATTTTCCAGGAGCGCATCCAACTTTCTACCTAGGGGGGTTTTCTACCGCACCAATCCCCCCCTCCAGAAAACTTGCTATAACACTATTCATACCAGAATCGGATAAATATATACAACGAGCAACAGTTAGTGACCAATTATACTCCACTACAACCATCTAAAGAAGATTTTTTTTTATATAAATACATTATTTATCAAAATACAGTACAAATTAAAATTATCATAACATAAACCTTGCCAATCAAGGCCGCAAGCCTGCTTCCATCCCGCCGTTCCCCCTTCCGTCCCCCCCTTCCGATCTCCCCCCTCCCCCGTCCGTTAGCTGACTCGGGCACCAAACCAGTTCCGGTACCCTCCGCCCCCGCTCCCCGTTTCTGCGCGACCCTCCCGCACGCTCGGTGAGTCAAGGTGCATGCACCGAGCCCCTACCCCGCCCACCCTTATTTATCCCTATCTATAATCCTTCACTAATTTGCGTTTAGACGTTATATACTCTACTCCCAGCCGGTAAGTTGATCCAGACCCGCGAGATTGCGATCGGGAAAAAATGTTGCGCTATAGTTGTAGCAAAACGTTTTTCCACAAGTTTTGCTCCGTTGTTTCGGATACGAATGTTGTGGTCCCTGTCGAAGAGGCCAACAGGACTCACGTTGTTGAATCATTTCAGGTATTTGATGGTTTCAATGAGCTGGCCCCTCAGCCTTCGCTGCTCAAGGGTGATGAGGCCAAGCTGTTTAGGCCTATCTTCGTAGCTGTGGTGGCGTAGCTGCGGGATGAGCTTAGTTGCACGATGCTGAATTCGTTCTAGTTTGACTATGTCTCCCCTCATGTGAGGAGACCAAAATTGGACTGCATGCTCGAGGTGAGGACGGACGAAGGACGTGTACAACGGCAATACAATGTCCTTTGTTTTGTAGAGGAAGTAACGGGAGATGTAACATAGGTTATGGTTAGCTATCTTGTAACTGTCTTCTATCTGCGCGTTCCATTTCATATCTTTCGAGATAAGGACACCCATGTTTCTCTGCTGGTCAACAGTTGCAAAATCGCTTCCTGCCATCGTGTGGTTAAAGTTGGCATTGCGACACCTCATGTGAATAACTGTACATTTTGTAACATTGAAGGGCATCTGCCACGCTTACGACCATTGGACGAGTTTTAAGAGATTTCGTCGAATCTCAACTCTGCCTCTCTCCCTTTATGTGGCATGGCATAGCTTTGTGTCGTCGGCAAATTTCGATGCCGTAGACAGAAGCCCCGCATTCATGTCGTTTACATTGATGAGGAAGAGATAGAACCCAGGACACTGCCCTGGAGCGCCCCAAAGGTAACGGGGGCTCACTCGGACAAAGCCTGGCCGATGCTGACTCTTTGCTTGCGTCCTGTTAGCCAGGCGGGCAGCCAGCAAAGTACGTTGCCACCAATGCCAAGCTCAGAGACTTTGTGTAACAGTCTCCTGTGCGGTACCTTGTCGAATGCTTATTGAAAGTCTAGGTAGAGACATCCACTGACTTACGGCTGTCGTACACGTTGATCACCTCATTGAAGAAGTCCAGCAGATTCATCAGACAACTCCTCTTGCGGAGGGAAGCCGTGTTGAGTGTCATGAATGAGTCCGTTGTCGTCCAGATGATCGACGAAATAATTTTGTATCAATCGCTCGATGGTTTTGCACACAATCGACGTCAAGCTGATCGGTCGATAGTTGCTGGGCGATTGTCGGTCACATTTCTTGAAGATTGCCGTGACAACGGCAACTCTCCAGTCTTCGGGGAGCTCGCCACTTGTCGTCGATAAGTTGAAGATGTGGGCTCGGGAATTTGCCAATTGATCTCGAATTTCCTTGAGAACTCTTGGGTGGTGTCCATCGGGACTGATCAATTTGTAAATGTCCAGTTCCTCAAGTTGTTTGGCAACTTCCTCTCCTGTGAACACAATGTCGTTGAGGCTGACTTCCACAGCGTAAACAGTATCTCGTTAGTAGCAGGGGCCCTCAACTGTGAACACTGAACAGAAGAAGCTATTCAGGACACTTGCCATGTCCTCAGGTGACGTTCTGAGGACACCATCTTCATCCATTAGCGGACCAACTGAGTCCCTAGCAATTCTGCGCTCGTTAACGTAGCGATAGAAATCCTTTGGGTTCTCTTCGGCGTTATCTGCAATACTTTTCTCTCGCGTGCTCTTAGAGGATCGGACTAGTCTAATGGCTGTCCTACACGCCAAGCGGTGCAGTTCTGCCGCCTCTTCGGTGTTATCCCTCAGTCGTTGCGCATTTAGTTGATCGCGACGATTAAAGGCTCTTGCAGCTTCGACGTTCCTCCAAGGGGGCTTGATCCTTTGATCGGGATCAATTGACCTCAAGGGTATACATCGGTCGCTTGCCTCACGAACTCTCTCATTGAGGATACGGCAGCAAGCGTCCACAGTACCTTCTTCGAGTTGTTTGATTGAGTTAAGCGCACTTAGTTGTTTTCTCATCCCCTGGCAGTCTGCTCGCGCGAAATTGGAGCGGTGTATAGCTCCCTGGGGGGCTGGACGGAGCACTTTGATGGTGAATTCCACCGCGTTGTGGTCAGCACCTCCCAGTTTGTTGCCAACTCGGATGTTGCTGACCAAGCGCTCCTCAGTTGGCATGACTAGGTCCAAAATGTTGTTCCCCCGGGTTGGTTCACGAACATACTGGGTCATGCCCTTTTCGGCGATAAACTCCGTTAGTTTATTGCCTGGGGCCTGTGAAGTTAGGCTCACCCAGTCAATATAAGGGAGATTGAAGTCGCCGAAGATGGTAGTCTCGTGATTGTTTGAACTATTTCTCCCAGCTTCTCATAGAGCTGGGCATCTTGTTTCGTAAATGTGTGGCTGTTGCGGTACACCAATGCCAGCTTCAATGTCGCAAAGGCCACTTTGATTTCTGCGTTCAGTATTTTGCAAAAAACTGTTGCCAGTGTTGCTCTAAGAAATGAATGCAGTATTTCATTTATGTACAGCACGCACCCGCCCCCTCCTTTACTAGGGGTGGGCTTGTCCACGCTGAACATTTTGTAGCCTGGTAGCATCATCTCTGCTGCCAGGTTTCTACTCTGGAGATCGAGCCATGTTTCGTTTATGCCAATGGCATCAAACAAGTACAGGGTCGCCAGAACCGTGAGTTCGTCGAACTTAGGGGCATATGACTGCGCGTTACAGAAGAAGACCTTTAGACGGTGCGTGTCTCGGTCTTCGACATCTTCATCATTGGGGGGGGGGGGGTTGACCTGGCGGCTGTAGACCAGGATCTTGACCATCCCTAGAATTGCCTTCTTGTGAGCCCAGTAACGCATCTACCGTGCCCGCAGCTTCTTCCTCTTGGAGCGACTGATCGACGGTCATCACTTCCGTCCGGGAACCTGCAGCGGGCACGGGGCCCTCTAGGTAGTGTTCCCTGCGGCCAAAACTGGACCGTTTAAAAAACACGATGGACCCCTAACTTTTGGGCATAGTATTTCTTAGCGCTTAGATGGAGCAGTCAGCCAAGTCGGGCATTTCCTTCATCATTCAGGTGTAGGTCGACTCTTAGGAACAGATCGGGCCTCTCCCGAAAGTCATCAAACAAGTTAATGAAGGATACTCCATCGGTCTTGCAAATGGTCTCGAGGGCTCGATTTGTATAGGCTAACTCACTATACAGTTTGTCATCATCATTCATCCGCGGTAAGATGGATGTGATGGCCACTCGATCCGTTTTTGCCTTGAGGTTAGAAATCAGCTGCCTATACTTGGCTAGCAGATCTTCCGACCTTGTTCTTTTAAGATCATTGGTACCTACATGGCAGACGATGAGTGTCTCCCGGCTGGAAACTACAACTTCTGCAAGGACACCTCTGATCTTCTCAATCGTGGCACCGGGTTTGCAAATAACCCGCCTCTTTGCCTTACACCTATGTAAGGTGACTATATCGTCCGACACCTGGTGGTTGTATTTGCTCATAGGTGTAAGGCAAAGAGGCGGGTTATTTGCAAGCCCGGTGCCATGATTGAGAAGATCAGAGGTGTCCTTGCAGAGGTTGTAGTTTCCAGCCGGGAGACACTCATCGTCTGCCATGTAGGTACCAATGATCTTAAAAGAACAAGGTCAGAAGATCTGCTAGCCAAGCATAGGCAGCTGATTTCTAACCTCAAGGCAAAACGGATCGAGTGGCCATCACATCCATCTTACGGCGAATGAATGATGATGACAAACTGTATAGTAAGTTAGCCTATACAAATCGAGCCCTCTAGACCATTTGCTGCGAAATAAGGCTGCAGTTGCTGAAACAATAACTGATGTAAAGCAATGGGACTGACGGCAGCTTTGACTCTGTGCCGCATTGAAATTGTGTGCGCATGACAATATGAGATGATATAATTTGGTGTGAATAAGCGTACATAGACACGGAGAAAAAATCGTGTGATATGGCATGAATGAACATGCATGGATATGAAAATATGAAGTGTTCAACGACATCCACTGATAGCCAAGCTACTCTGCTCTCAGAAAATGTAACCGAAATTACTAGGTTAGATTGCTCACAAAACATGCAAGTGTATTGTATTACTTAATATCACGTGTCCTGCATGTGTTACAGTTTATGTTCATTTATGTTTCGTACTCATGTATGTATACACATTTGTGACTTATAGTAGCAAGAGTCCTATATATGCTCACACTGTCCAACCGCCCATTCATGTAAACTGTTTCCATTGAATTTTGAGTCCGTTTTTTAATTAATGGACAACCATATCCTGATCTTTCAGTATTCCATATTGTGTTAGCAGACTCCTATGTTTATTCAATATTTGTGTTATTTTTCATCGTATACCTGTACCGTACATTGTTGTCCTATGTCTGGAACGGTTCTTTTCCGAGCCTTCTTGCTACTGCCTCGTGCAACAGCAGTCGAAATTTACCTACATACCGCTGGTGGTTGAGGAGCCCAGCACTCACGCTATCAGACTAGCGCGTGCGCTCCAGCAACATTTATGATCCCGTTCTTCTTCGTGGCATGCCGCAATGGGTGAACTGCGCTCATCACTGGCAGCATCTCTGGGATCCCGGGTCGAATTTTCCAACTTACACCAAGATCCCAAACAATGTGTCACCAACCATCTCTACATAACTCAAGTCACTCACCAACCATCTGTCTAAACTTAAATCACTCACCAACCATTTTCGTAAAACTCAAACCGCTCACCAACCATCTCTCAAAACTAAAAGCGATGTCCGGTGAAAAGAACGCAATCTCGTATCTCAACTCTTCGTTTTTCGCGCTTACTATTCGTCGGTCACCAGAGGTAATTAGACGACATCATCTCGGGCTCCATTGCATGTCATCTGCTACCCGTGCGTCTTACCTTCGTGAATCCTAGTGAGTCGTGCGTAACCGATATCGTTAAGGTCGTGCGTTGTAATTAAGGTGCTCGCATCGATTAATCAATGAGTATTACAATGTATCTGCGTTGCATCAGCTAGCTGTTAATACGAATATTTCAATACCATTCCGAGGTGAATCTCATTTTTTACGTTGTTCAGTTTCCTGAGGTATAATGCAAGGGACTTTAATGAAATTTCGATACCAATAATAATAATGCCCTTTTATTTTCAGCGAGTACACATGGACAAGGGTTCTCAAAATTGATGATCGAGAAAAAATAATAACCTAACTTCGCTGTCTTAGGGCCTGTTAAATACTGTCTGGGCCTGCAAGGTTCAAATCCTTCCGCTGCTGCTGCGTACAAGGTTACACACACACGTCTCGTACACACAAATATACGCATTAGTTCAGCACTGGCTTTTTGGGTCATCATGGCCGACCAACGTCCGAGTAATTTGAGATGTTTATTGCAAGCTCCATCGGACTGCATCTTATTGAATAATTTGTTGTGTCATAACTTCCGGCGGTGGGGTTGCCGCGCCTAATTTCTAAAGGTTTTAATAGCACACAAACTTGGATGAATCCCCGGTTAAGGATGTTGTCGAGTCAGCTACCGACCTCACATTCTATCCAGATGAACATTCAACCAAGGCACATACATGGATATTGCACGTATGGATATACTACCCTACTGGCAAGGATACAACTCTCCCTCTATTTTAAGCGGGTTATCCCGTACAAACCCTTTTTAATTGATTGAACATTGGTCTCTATCATGGATTTATGTCTTTTAGATTTACCATACTATGCATGATTTATCTCCAGCTATATATCGATCTATTGGACTGCACTCTCCGTCGGAGCGTCTTGGCTGGTCTTTATTTGTCATTTCTTGCGTAGGGTCATCACCACATTTATTCCGCACACTCATAGATGCGTTGCCACTAGCGTTCTCAATTTGCATTCCCTCACGCAATTTAGATTCTTTTGGTAGACTCTTTCAAGCATTCTTCCAGATAAATGTGCTTTAATTGGCGTCGTCACGAGGTCGGTTCTTTCTAGGTAACAGATGTTCCAAATGTCTAGTCCATGTGACATCTAATTTAGATGCATACAATTCACAATTTCATTGAACCGTGTCTTAAATTTATGTGTCTTGAGCCATGTTTCAAGTTTATGGCATTTATATGGTCTCCTACCTGGAACATCGATGTATTTAGTTGGTAATTCATTCAGGTGCATACATAGGGTTAATTCGAACTTTCTCGGTTACATACACTCCACCATTAAATGATAATGCTAGTGCAACCCTCGTCACCAAATGAGGTGTGTTACGGTAATGCAACCGTATGTATCGTCACTTTTCCTTCAACGTCATTGAGGCTTTTCTGATGTCACTTGTTATTTCCCCACGCTTCGTTCAGCTTGACCGTTTGAGCTTGGGCGATACGGGGCTGACTCTTTGAACTGTTCAGGCGTGAACGAGCAACCATTGTCTGACACTTTAGTAGAAAGTAAGCCCTTTTGAGAGGAAATTGTGCCTAACACCTCTACTGTAGCTCTGACTTGACACTGTTGACTACCTCCGCTTCAAAATTCCGCGTCAGCGCGTAACCCAAGACAAGGATCATTTCGTACTAGAAACCAACAATGATAGATGTGTAATCTCGACTATTTGTATATGATGTCGGTTTAGGGATCCAGGCTTTTGCCGCGCATTTGCTACATGCTCTGATGGAGTCATTTGTATCTTCATCTTTCTTGGGATGTCACTAATGAACGAACAATACCTTTCATCCCTAATATACCTGTATGATTAACATGTAGAAGTTCTACGACCTTGCGTCTGTAGCGTCGTAAGATACATAATGCTGTAGTTGTATGAGGACAGGTTAACCTTAGCCTTCTGAAATGGTTTTATGACCTCATGTAGCGTTGTAGGGAACCCGTACATAATGTGATGCCTGACTTTAGATATTTGTCGAGCCTTTTGGGTTAACACTCTTACATCTTGAGATGAGTCACTGTATGACTCCAAATCTTTCAACAGCAATACGGCTCAATTGATCTAAGCCGTCTCTTGACTCTGTATTTTGTATTTGTTGTTATTGTATTTGACTCACTAAGAAAGTAGATGATTGTGTAACTATACTGACTCAGTCTGAAGTTCCACCTTTGGAGTCTAGCACTGCATTGTTTGACTGGTATAGCGTTTTCACGCCCCAGAAACCTTAACGAGAGTTTATGGTCGGACAAATTTGAAACATACCCCTCAATAAGTTCTTTCAGAATATTTCAATTCATAACATTACTGCAAAGGGTTTTTATCTATTGAATCGAAATATTTTTGGGCAGCGGTTAACGTCTAAGAAGCAAATTGAACAGGCTTGAAAGCCTTGTTGTGTTTAGTAGTAGGACTGCAGCTATACCGGAGTGGCTTGCGTCGGTCTCGATAGCTGTTTCTACAGATACAGATACAGAAACCAGGTCAAACATCTCAGGAAGGGGGGTGGCCGGCGGTAGGGCGCACCTGACACTCCACTCATACAATCACTCAAATAAATTTAGTACATTTGCACTAAAGGGTCCGTCCGGAAGACCCTGCAACACACATTCTGGGTCAGGAGTGCGGCCCGAGGACAATGTCTGTAGCAGGACCAGACAGTGTAACTAATTTACCCTTGCTGCGTCATAGTTACCGCCCCTCCCCCCACCCACGACCTCTCCGTTTTTCAACGAGATGCCAAGGGTGGAAAATTACATCAGGGCGACTCAAAACTCATCCAGTCGCAACCCATTGCTTTCCACCTGCACGTTCTCCCGGAACTCCCAATTTATGTCTCTCCTTCCTAAAACCTGCTTCACGCCATCCATCCATCCAAACTTTGGTCTACATTTAGGCCTACGTCGACTCACCTCTTCTGTTATCGCCCTTTTCACCCAACTCCCACTGAATATCCTCAACATGTGCCCGAATCATATCAGAAAACGTGAATCTACACTATCCTCTAACTTCACCATCCCCGTTCTAATTCGTACAACGTCGTTATTGATCTTATCTCTTAACGTCACTCCAGTCTAGGTTTGGGTCAAAAATACTATTATTTAGTACCTGTGAAGAGATCCTTTTTGGTCACGAAACATGCTTGATGACTTTTATCCCAGATGAATACCGCACTTTTGTTAAGCAAAGCGTGCAATGGTGTGAGGGCACTGCTGAAATGTGGTATGAACATACAGTAACAGGTACATAATCTCACAAAACTCTGCACTTCTTCAACATTTGATGGACATGGTGCCTCTAGAGTTGCCTGAACTTTCAGGGGTCAGGTCGTGCCCCTCGTTAGATAACACATGACCCAGGTACTTACAACGTTAATGAAATAACACGATTGTAAGCCCTTGTAAGGCTGTAAACAATTTGTCTAGCACAACTTGATGTTCAACCTGAGTTTTGGCGAGCACTAATACATCATCCATGTAACATATTGCATTGGATGAGCCAAAAAAAAAATGCTATTAATGACTGTGTATTTTTTAGACTTCGCTTCTAGCGAGAGTTCAATGCGTTTTGAAAATCAATACGCGAAAATGCCTATGCATTTCCAATGCTCCATAGCACGTGGTCTAGAGTTGGCATTGGGTACGATATGCGTGAATTTGTTGATTGTTAATGCGTATTTACCGCATAGTCTTATTTTACAACTGAGCTTTAAAACTGCAACGGCTGGGCATGCCAGCCAAAGTGATCATGTCTTTGAATTAATTCAGTATTCTCTAAATTCGTTGATTCCGCCTGCACGTGACATCTGTATCGAAACGGTACACTCCTAGGCTTTCGAAACATAAATTTACATTGAACATCATTCCTTAGAGTGACAATTTGTTTTACATTGCTCGTATAATCAGGAGAGAAAAAAAAGAGAAGCATTTCCAGGACACAATCGCCCTTTTTGCCAGTCTAACTGAGGAGCGTTCCTCGGAATGTTTACATGACTTCAACTTCGAACAAAAATTTCGAGCAAGCAAGGGAACAATAAAAAAAAATAAAAAAAAATCTCGAGCAAACAAGGGAAACAAATCATCTTTTACTACACGGACAGAATATACTTAAGCCGTAACTTTGATATTTATCGCAGCGTGGTGTCCCCAATGAATTCAATGGCATTATTGCCATAATCAATCACATTCTGGTGGGTTTTGCATTCTTTAGCATTGATCATCACGAATCGTGTTTGCTGAAGCACAGCTTATCGATGATCGCGTGTCGAGTCCTAACTCTTTCGTGCATCCGTTCAAGCTACACTGTACCGTTAAAGAGGGACTTTCTATTTCAACTCAGCAACCCCATCCGGACGCTTTCCTAAAAACCTTGATGCAATTTTTCACCGCTCCTGTCTTGCCTCCCTCCGCAATATTTCTGAGTGGGTCGCCTCCAGTGCCATCCCTGCTAGCCGGTAACTGCTCATTCTTTTGGAATGTGTTCTTCTTTTTGAATTATTGGAATCTTTTGTTGTCTTTAAATCCCGGTCAGCTGTCTTCTCGGAGTGCGATGTAGCGCTTGTTTGTCTTCATGGGATGCGGCTCCTTCCTTGCGGCTCCATTGGCTGGGCTTCTTATCTTCTTTGCCGTTAAGAAGTCACCCAAGGTATATTCCTCATGGGGTTGCATTCATCACCTTTGTCTATGGTGTTTGTTTTATTTCGTATGTTAGGGGAGGCTTTCGCCTCGCATGACCCACCTTTGCACATTTATTAAACTTTAATTTATTACACCTACATGAATAGTTTTACCCATTTATAACACTTCAATTTGAGTGCAAAACGCTCTTTCGACAGGTGTTTTCCTTTGGCTGCACACCTTATTCACTCGTTGGCTCCATTTACTTGCGTTATCGACTTGTCGTTTCTGAAGGGTTTCCGGTAGCATTTTAGTGGAGGTCCGTTCTTGATGGTTGTTGAGGCTTTTTGAGGTACACTCTTTCCCTTGACCGCTCCAAAACGATGACTTCCAAATTTGCACGTATTTGTTCTAGTTGCTTCACTTTTATCACTGCATCGTCGAAGTTTTTTTTTTCGCAATTAGTGATCGGTGCTGTTATTAACTTAATGTATCGCAGTAATAGTAAATATGTAGACGAAAGAAAAAAAATTGGGATGGGGCTACAAGATCCCCTTCAATTCCGGAAATAGGTTACGCTTGTGGAAAATCTATGGTATCAGTGACGTCCGGATAAACATTTTTAAAATGTATTGTTATGTTTATTTGAGTGTTAAGTTTTTTTGTGTATTAAATGTATATGATGTTGATCTGTATATATAAGAATTAATAGATACATTTCCTTTGCTAGACTTGGAGTTGAGATCTTATTCATCGTCATCATTGTGTTTCTTATGTCAAATTCAGTTACAGGTTATAGGATTTAAACACGGGGATAGGAATAGTATATATATGTAAGGTTTATTCATTTATCGAAGAAACACATATATAATTTTAGCTGGAAAAAAGTTATGTCTAGCATTTACATAGTATACAGATGAGTCTCTACATCTATTTATTGAAACTTCTGCCTGAATAATGTATTCATTGAAAACATCGTGTCTCGCTTACCATTGTTGTTTCCCATCGAAATATCTATCTTTCCATCACAAACACATGTGTCCTTTATTCCTTCGATACCTCTTGCCCTCATTCCGATTAAGGTATGTTACCAAACACTAATAATTCCATCCCATTAGCGTAGTGGCAATGAGTCCTATCGAGATAAGAGGGTATCTATAACTCCATCACAAGCACCCGTCACTATGCCAAGCCCATACCACGCTCCATAACTTTGCAATCGTTATGAAGATAAACGTGACCTTCTTACCGCTAATGCAGTATGGGCTTATTTCATACACACCAGCGGTCTCCTGGGGCTAATTAATCGGAATTACCGCCAAAGTGTTATCGTAATCACATCTACGTAATTTCGCTAATCTTATTCCGTTATTTCTGTTAATTGCTGTTAAATTCTGACCAAATTTTACTCCACGTTGTGCATGTTTGTATATCATTGAACTCATTTCCATATCGTCCATACATAAAATGGTAATCACTATGATAATTAAAATTATAATCACACATATCTTCAGACGATGTTCGATAAGGCTTGCCGTTTCATTGTTTCGTATATAATAAAAAATATCTCTAGAATTTATGTTATATATATGTATATGTATATATATATATATAAATAT